>JAQMYL010000019.1:15135408-15146598 GCA_030014365.1 Clarias pachynema
AAATTAGGGGTAAAAACTGGAAACCCCCCCCCCCCCCCCCCCCCCAAAAAAATCTTTTATTACATTTATAGTAATAATAGAGATGCACCGGTTGACATAACCGATTCTGTGCTAAGTGCGCAAGCTTCTGAGTTCTTAAACATAAACACATTTTTTCTTGTTGTCCTTGTTTCTTGCTTTAAAGCGATTGGCATTCAGTAAGTTGCATTACCGCCACCTATAGGTCACACTCCCTCTCATCTTCCTGGCCTCTTTAGTTTTGGAAACGCGTTTTTATGCCGTTACATTAGCAGAAGTTATGTGCGGTAAAAAGCCTTCAATCTGTCCTTTTCTTCAAACTCTATGAGCAAATAAGTCTCCAACTTATTCCTTACACACGCTTTTACACCTGTCTCAAAACACACCAAGCTGTAATAAATCTCAAAACACGCGCTTGCTAGAAGCCAACCGCGGCCATGTGCTCACAACTGCTGAAGACTCAAGACTTTGAAGGCATTTGAGGCGGTAGAACGTCACCTTTTCTTTATAGTCCTACAGGCGGTACCCCCTAAACTATTCACGCATTAGCGTGAATTAATATTAGAAGTGAATTATTTCCTAAGTTTGTTTAGAAATAATAACTGCTCAGTAAAAATTTTGCTTTTTCTTTCATTTCAAACACTTGTATTTGAGGGTATTTTGTACTGTTTAAATGGTTTTGAAGTGAGATTCAGTAGATTCAGTTCAATTTAGTTGTTGAATAAAGCTAAAGTATAAAACTTTTATGTTATGACAATTTTTTTCCCAAGGTTCTAAAATTGAATCAGAACAAAATCAGAAAACAATTGTAATAGATACAGAATCGCAATTTAGCTTTAATTTTAACTTTAACTTTGATTTGGTATCATGATGATATTGTATCTAGTGGTGACTGGTGATTCCCACTGCTAAAGGTAATGTTCTCCAAGTCGCCTTGGTGCAGCTCTGTCTTGCCAAAGCATGAACTCCACTAGTTCTTTGAAGGTCATTCGAGTTCTGTAACCTGCCTTCCATGGATTGACCTCAATGGACTTGTTTTTTCAACATATTTCACAGACATGCGATCAGATCAAGATCTGGGGGATTTAGAGGGCAAATCAACACCAAGAACTCTTATCATGTTCTTCACATTATTCCTGAGCAGCCATTAGGGAACACCGTTTCCACAAAGAGGTCAAAGTCAGGTCCACATGAAAGTCAGGACCCAAGGTTTCCCAGAAGAACATTGACCAAAGCTTTGCTTGCTTGCCTCCTTCCCATATTGCATCCTGGTGCCATTTCCTCCTCAGGTGAGTGACTCTTGAAAATGTGTTTTATCAAACCAGGCCACCTTCTCCCATTGCTCCAGTTCTGATGCTCACATGCTCGTTGTAGGCGCTTTCGGGAGTGGACAGGTGTCTGTACGGGCACTCTGATTGTGCCTTGTCCACAGCAAACTGCAGTGCACTGTCTGTGAGCTCGGACCAAGTTTGGTAGGCCCTGACCACCGCAGACCAGGAACATCCCACAAGAGCTGCAGTTTTGGAGTTGCTCTGACCCAGTTGTCTAACCATCTTCATCTTCAGTCTAACCATCACAAGTGGCCCCTTGTGCAAGTTGCATCAATCTTCACACTTGCCCATTTTTCCTGCTTCCAGCACATCAACTTCAGGGACAAACTGTACACTTTCTGTCTTATATACGTCCCTCCAACTTCCAGGTGCCATCGTAAGAAGATAATCAACTTCACCTGTCAGGGCTCATAATGTTATGTCTGATAGGTGTTTATAAACCATAGTTCATTTAAGCCTTCAGTACTTTCTACTGTTACTAACACAGATTTCTAATTCATGCATAAAGAATTCCTGTAGGTCTCGAATAACAAATATGACCTTGCTCTGAGCATTCTTGTTAAATCTGTACAAAAGCATTGGAAAGCGTTTAGACGATCAACTTGAATTGCATTGCTCTTATTATGAACACACAGTGCAGGATGTACTTCATACATACACCTACATATGCACTAAACCAGATGAATTACAGTGTAATATCACTGAAAATCCATTAGGGGTTTACATTTTTTTGATTAACAGCCCTTAGACTCATAATTCAGGTTGCATTTATTGACCTGTTGATCACGATTGTTCTTTGAGTCCCAACCCTGACCAATGTTCTGTAGGATTAATATCGTTCACAGTTTGCAATTTACTCCTCCACCCCTGATTACGGTGATGAAAATGACTCTTCAATAGTCTGATTGCCGGCTGCAGCCCAGCCCTACTAGCCTGCTCATACTTATTACTTTTTTCTTTTCTTTTCTTTTTTTTCATTGTGTTTTCTTTCCCTTAGAAACCATCCGTGCATGTGTGGACCAATCTGGTTCGGATTCATCGCTGTACACTGTGGCTGCACAATTCCTGTGTGTTCTGTTTTCTGAAGAGGCGAAGAAGAGAGGGACGAGTGAAGAGAAATCGGCTCCTCTGACTGCTGCTCTGAATTCCGAATCCGGAGAGAAACTGTGCGAATTGCTGCTGGAGGTAAAGCTGGGCTGTTCACTGAAATAAAGCGCAGGCACCTCAGTGGGATGCAGGAAATTATTTCGCTTAAGGCCATGTGTCTTCTAATTAACTGACAGCAGTAGGTAAAATAATATCTGCGGTTGAAGTCAGAAGTTTACATACAGGTTTGACAAATATATTTTGGAACGCAGTTTTTCCACAGTTCCTGACATTTAATCCTGACGTTTCCTGTTTTAGCTCAACTACTTCATTTTAAGCATGCAAAATATCCAAATAATAGTAGAGAGAAAGTTTATTTTAGCTTTTATTTCTTTCCTCACATTCTCATTCAGTCAGAAGTGTACATACACTTAATTAGTATTTGGAAGCATTGCCTTTAAATTGTTTAACTTGGATCAAATATTTCCGGTAGCCTTTCACAAGCTTCTTACAACAAGTTGCTGGAATTTTAGACCATTCCCCCTGGCAGAACTGGTGTAACCGTTGTAGGCCTCCCTACTCGCTTTTTCATTTCTGCCCATAAATTTTCTGATGAATTGAGATCAGGGCCACTCCAATGCCTCAACGTTGTGGTCCTTAAACCATTTCCAAGTATGTTTGGGTTCATTACCCATTTGGCCATTATGGCCAAACAGTCCTTTTTTTTTTTTTTGGAGGATATTTCTCCAAAAAGTAATCTCTTTGTCCACATGTGCAGCTGCAGTCTTGTGGTCTTGTTTTATGGTGGTTTTTAGAACAGTGCCACGTTCCTTGCTGAGCAGCCTTTCACGTTACATCGATATAGGACTAGTTTGAATGTGGATGTAGATATTTTTGTACCTGTTTTCTTGAGTGTCTTCACAAGGTCTTTTGCTGCTGTTCTGGGATTTGATTGATCTGGTTCCTCTCAACGTTTCTTCCTATTGCCATCTCCGGAACTTTTTCCCTGCCATCGTCGTCCTCGGCTTGCTCATCAGGGACAATCGGATCATTTTGATTCATGCATGATACTGTAAAGCTGCTTTGCGACAATGACCATTGTTAAAAAAAAGCTATACAAGTAAAACTGGATTGAATTGAATGTTTACTTTCGTACCAAAGTACGTTAATCTCTAGGAGTAGCATGATGGCAGTGCACATTCATGGTGTTTATGCTTGCAAAGTTTTGTTTGTACAGATGAATGTTGTACCTTCAGGTTGTTTTAATTTCTGAGGTCTTGCCGGATTTCGTTTAATTTTCCCATGACGTCAAACAAAGTGGCACTGAATTTGAATGTAGTCTTTAAAATACATCCACAGGTACACCTGCATCTGTCTCAAATGTTGTCAATTAGTACATGATACCATTTTATGGAATTTTCCAAACTGTTTAAAGGCACATTTAGCTGAGTATGTGTAAACCCACTGGAATTATGATAAAGTGAAATGTAAGTTTAATAGTTTATCTGTAAACTTATATTTGTAACGCATTAAGTGGATGTCCTTACCTGACTTGCCAAAACTATCAAAACATTATCATTAAAATTATGTAGTGGTTAAAAAAATCATTTTTAACGATTCAATCTAAGTGTACATAAACTTTAATTTAATTAAATTTAATTAAATTTGTATAGCACTTTTAACAATGGTCGTTGTCACATAACAGCTTTACAGAATTAAAAAAAAAATGAAAATGTGAGAAAATGTGTATGAATCTAAATGATCAGATTGTTCTTGATGAGCAAACCGAGGGCAGCCGTGGCTAAGAAAAACTCCCTGAGAAGAGAACTGGTGTGATATAGAGTTAATAGAGTCATAAGTAGATCTATAACACCACTTATTAATAATCATTCACACTGACATGTAAAGGGCACAAGAAGTTCTGGCTTCAAATTACTTTCGGTCTCAATATTAGATATAAGTCGTTACTATAATAAAATTAAAGGTCAGTGTTTTTGATGGAAGTGAACTGTCGCTACCTATTAAAAAACACTCCCATCAAATTTCCCCCAAAGCCATGCACACACAAGCTGCTGAAGCAAAACACATGGGGTTTTTTTGCATATAAGACTGTGCACATAATACGATCCCAAACAGACAAGTGCACATACTATTACTATTACTGTTACTCTACTATTTCACCTCAGGACATCTCTGTCAAAGTGCTCCTGATCCCTAGATCTTGCTTTCTTATCAAAATAAACGACTTTGTGATTTTGTTACAGTGTGGTGGAGAAACAATAAAAATCTGAGGTGAAATGCAATAAAAAAGAAACAAAACTGTGTAGCTATTTTTAAAGTCAGTGTTATAAGGAGTGATTTTAATTTTTTTTATTTATTTATTTTGAACAGCTCTCAGGTATGACCTGCTATATAATGTCTTATAAAAGCATTATTATTGTGCATAGTTGTAAAGTTATCTTTTATTTCTTTATAGTCTTGGTCTCTAAACTATACTTTTATGTAAAACATCTCACACATACATCCAATAGCATGTAAATAATGTGTTTGTCATGAAACTCGACTAGTAATTATTCTTTTTTCAGTTTTTACTTTCTTACAAGTGAAAACACACTGCCTGAACCAAATAAAATCATATATACATTAATATTCAGTTCAACAACCTTTAACTTTGATTATGGAACATAGCATTGTGATAAATTCATGTGTGAACCAAGTTGGTTCCAGAGCTAGTTTGTAGCAGGGCCCAATTACGAACCAGTTGTCTGTTTTCAGACAGTAAATGCATCGGCCCTAAGACTGAAAAAATGGTTCCATGGCGGCACCATCAATTACGTCATGGGCTGCGGGTGGGATAATCACCCCCATCTTTACAAAATGACTCAATATGCAATAGGCAGCTCAAATTATTTCTAGTAATGATCAAGCCAGGAGAATTGCTCGCAAAGCCATGTTGAAGTTCGCCATTGTTGGTGTGCTTGCCACTAGCATTTTTTTTGCTGCTAGCATTTTTTTGCCTCATGAACTGGACTTTCGATTTCGATCTTTTGATTTTTGACCTTTTTTCATTGCTCCAAAGTCCAACCTTAATGCTTCCTATCAAATTGGAGCATTTTTTTTCTCGTTAGTGTCCTGTGGGTTCTCTTCATATTGTGCCTGTGAAAATGCTCTAACTTTCACTATTAAACATATCTGTGATTTTTACTGTAAATTTTTATCTTTTATTTTTTTTCCAACCACATTTTTTTTACCACAAAATTGATAGTCAATCTCTGTAGTCATTCTGTGACATCAGGCTCCCTAGTTGTTTGCTTTGCTTAATGCAGGCCAGTATTTTTACCTCTCAGAATGGATGATTATTATTATTATTATTATTATTATTATTATTATTATTATTTGTTTGTTTATGTGTACTATATATGCTTTGGTACATTTAATGTCAGCATTCATCATGACACAACTAACTAAGTTTATTAAAAATATTCAGTAGGTGCAAGCAATAACTTAAGGACCAGATGGGATTGGTTATAACGTAGGTAAAAAAAAAAAAAGTCCCTTGATGAAACACCCATTTGTGGTTTTTATCTGGAACTGTCACAATACACATGAACATGTGAGGTCTAAAACGCTTCAAGACAGCCAGTGTGTTTTGATTTTTATCAGTTTCCTGCGCTCACATTAACCGAACGCCTACACCGGAAAGTTTCTCATGGAGCACTTACTGTACAAAGCTCTCAATCCTGAACTGCATCCTTTGTTCTCATTGTTTTGTAACTGTATTGCTATTAAAAGCAGAACTTCTGTATTTAAATGAGGACCAGATTTAATGATCTAGAAATGATTAACGCAGACCCCATAACTCAAACTGAGCCGCGGTGATGATGAGAACAGACACTAAGCTTCACATCACTGTATTCCTGTTTGCACGCTTCTAGAAAATAATGAAAAATATTTGAGCTGTAATTGTGTCAGTATCGTTGGTAGTACACTCAGACTTTTGCATCACACTACAGTGCTTAAGTTTTTTTTCCTTGCTATGTCACATAAACCAATCTTGCGAAACACCTTCCTCTTCAAGCTTTGATTGATCTCCGATGGAAATGTCAAAGATATTCCATTCTGTTTGATCACACAGAGATATGACAAAACCCAGTTCCAGGATCCTCTTAAGAAGGTCACAGCGAAGGTCCTGATGCCCCTCCTAGCCTGCAGCTCCAGCGCTCAGAGTTACGCCTGCAAAGGTGAGAAATCACCCTGTTGCAAGCCTTATGAAGCATACATAACTTCACGCTAGTACAGTATAGAGCTCAAAATAGTTTAGTGGGAGTTTGTTTTGAATATTTCTATTGAATAATGGATTTCTTGTTGTGCTGGCTTGACTAAAAAAAAACCCCACAGAAGCGCCTACATTTCCGCTCTTATAAAAAAAAATCTATATTTAATGAAATGCAAACTGAAACGTCTCCAAGCCTACACACTGCTTTGCTTTCCCTTTGTGTTGCTCAGCCTTTGCTTGCATATTAGAACATGACAGAACACAGCAGTTCAATCTGATGACATTTTCCAATGAAATGACTGAAATTTTCTAATTTCTTTGTTTAACAAATCAAACGAGAAAGATTTACTTATTTAAAAAAAAAAAAGTTTATTTTTAGGTTTTAGGATTGCATTCTGAGAGCCACGGTTGTAAAGAGTGACTGTTTGAGATACTATAGCCAATGCACCAGACAAATTCACCCCTCCTTTTCTGATGTTTGGGCAAATGATTGGCAGATTGGAGAACTGCAGAAATATGCAGGTGTATACGCCAATCAGCCATAACCTCAAATTCACCTTATGGCTCCAAAACAGCTCTGACCTCTTGGGGTCGTGACTCCACAAGACCTCTGGAGATGTGTTGTGGTATCTGGCACCAGGATATTAGCAGCAGACCCTTTAAGAGCTGTAAGTTTCAAGGTGGGCTCCCATGGATCAGACCTGTTTATCCAGCACATCCCATATCGGATTGAGATCTGGGGGATTTCAAGGGAGGATTAAAACCTTGAAGTCATGCCTGCTAAGCCCCATACACATAAAGCTGTGCTGTACTGAGTGCTCTGATATCTTTCGATCATAGCCAGGATTAACTTTTCTGCAGTAATTTGTGCTAAACTGGCTTTTCTGTGGGATCGGACCAGACGGGCGGCCCAAAATGAGCCTTTTGGTTCCCTTTAATCTTGTCACTGGTATTTAATTGGTAATGTTATTTAATTCACCTGTCGAGTGATGAAGTGATTGAGTACAGCGTTAAATGGCGTCATGGCCGACTGACTCTTACCTTATCAGTCCAACTTAGGACATCCCGACTTGTTAAAAGGAGTAGCACATTGAAATACATGAAATACTTTAAAACCTGTTGGCTGGAATATAATTTTCCCCCCAGTCTAGAGACTATTGAGAGGACACAACATAGATATGTTATATCCAAAAATTCTTAACTGTACACTTCTTGGTATAAAATACAGTTTTATCTGTTCTTGAGTAACGCTTACGTTATGCATTATGTTCAGGATGTAATCTAAAACAGCATGAAGTTTATAACTCTGACTTCATGTCCCATGAGAAACTTTTTTCCACTTGCCTGTTTAAAATAATTCCTATATTTAAACCAGACTACATTTTTTTTTTTTTTTTTTTTGCTAACAAGACAGAGTTTTATCACAAGACACGTCTGATTCTATGTTACCATCTGATCCTTTCTTGCACTTGGTCTCCAGCGGGTCTTATCGACAGCTGTGTGGAACAGATGAAACAGATCCACTCTCAGCTTCACCTGGAGTCTGTAAGACCAGGCAAAACCGCACACAGGAAGAAGGTAACTAGATCTCCACAGTGTGTGCGTGTCTGTGTGAGTAGGTGTGTGTGTAGGTGGTAGAATCCCTACTGATAATTTGCCACTTCACATGCTGTGATATCACTTTTGGGTTAACGCAAGTTTCCACATTTTCACAAGAGCTGCATATAGTACATACCGAACAGTTTCACACCTCGCATTTCATTTTTCAACTTGCATATGACAGTTCATCTTTAGAAATGTTTGGTAGTACTGTATACAGTAGAAATGTTATGATAATATATAGTACAAACCACATGAGACCTGCCTTCAGGGCAGAAGTACAAAACAGCAAGCAAGGAAAGATATTTTTAGTTTTTCAGTAATTTTCTAAAACAGCATGTCTGACCATATTTCCAACCGTAAGGCAAATCAAGTTTACATTTTTAATGTTAATACATTATCATGTCTACGGTAACAACGTGCACTCGTTTATGGTACAGTGGAAGCTCAGCATTACTGGCCTGTGGGAAACGAAGGTGTTTAAAGAATAAAAAAACAAAAAGAAATAGCGACTACGCCACAGTCATCAGTTCGAGTTTAACCTTAACTGTCCATAATTTTACTCTAGTGTTAATCACAGCGATACCGAACAATTATGGGCATCTATGCTAAGCTTCAGTATGCACAAAATGGATAGAATGACAAGTGTATCATCTTTACGGTAATACAGTGACATACACTGCAATATTTTCACATTCTTTACACATTTACTTCATTTGCATTTCAGTTATTCCTTACAAAACCTAAATGTTAATAAAATTATTGTCTAGCAGCAGCACTGTTGCGACAATTGTCAAATTTTATACCCTGTGATTTTTAATTGATCATTGTTTGTTGATGCACAGGAGGAGAACAGTATAAAGGAGCTTAGGATGCTGTTGGAGATCCTGCGGAATTGTCTCTATCAACTTAAAGACTGTAAAGTATGTATCTGCTTTATATAGTTTGCCTCTTCTACAGATCTGAAACTGATCTTTAGTCACAGCTTGCTTGTTTTCTGTTTTAAATTTGTTTTTAATACCTTTAATTAAATCAACATGCAGTCCCTTGGATTATACAGCAGTGATTAGACAGATAGCGGTTTGAGATCTGCATTGCAGCCGGCACTCAAATCGACCATGCCCGTAATCATGTGGAATTTTATGACCTAATGTAATTTTGACTAAGTTATATACACATTCACCCCATGCAGTTGTCATAATTGGAAGATCTAGCTACACAGACGAAAACCTTTTTTTTTCTTTTTTTTTTTTTTTTTTGTACCAGGCTGCAAACATGCTTATTTTTGTTGTAAAGCTGGGCATTTTAACATGAGGGGTCTTTTGGAATTGACTCACTTTTTAAGCCTGGTGGTCATTCAAGGAACTGCACGTTTTGGCATTTCTGCTCTGGACTTTTTTCAGAATCGAAGGTTGCCCCTTGGTGCTTGCCCATCTGATTACTGGTGATATTTAAATTGCTTTTATAGGAGGAAGATTGTAAATGTGCACATTTAGGCAAGCGTGTGAGGCGTCCACAAGTCTTAGGCCTTGTCAGTACTAAATTGCTAATTTACGAAAGTACTAATTTCCCAAAAGTTTCCACAGCAAAACGTGAAAATTATGCACATGTCCGATCAAAAACCTTTACGTGATTATTTAACCAGTGGTTTATGTACATTATACAGTGCAGTAAATCATGAAATTTTAAGTGCAGCTGTTATGCACAATTGGGGCAGTGTTGTCTCAGGTGGTTGAGGCTCTGGGTTGCTGATGGGGTTGAAGTCCCACTATCGCTGAGTTGCCACTGTTGGGCTCTTGGGTAAGGCCCTTAACTCTTTGCCCACAGAAAATTACTCCATAGTTGCTGGACCCAAAAGGCCAGATATAAAAGGAGGAAGGTTGAGAACGAGGTTAGTAACCCACCCCTGCAAAGGACACCACTACAATAGAAACATCATCACCCGAAGTATATAACAACAAGGAAGGGCCAAAAGAAACATACACATGCAAAATACACATTTTTGGGCATTTACATGAGTTTTCAGTCTACAATCTTGTGTGTACACAGACAGATATAATGTGATTTTTGGCATAAATGTTCTTGAATAGGTCAGACGAGGCAGACAGTGTGAATAACTTTTTTCAGGCATGCAGAGAAAAAAGGGCTTGGCAGTTTGCATACAAGGAGCGATCTCTAGCTCTGAAAGTGCCAAAATATCACCACCAGAGGCCGGCTCCAAAAGTCAGTCAATCCCCATAGACCCCGATGTTAAAATGCCCAACTTTTCAACAGAAATAGACGTTTGCAGCCTCATACAAAAATGGTTTTGGTCTCCATAGCTAGATTTCCAATTCGTGACAACTGTACATGGGGTGAATTTTTATGTAACTCATCAGTTAGATTTTATTGAGCCATAAAATTAAGCATAATCAGGGACATGGCAGATTCACATGGCAGCTGCATGGCTGGTGTCGATTTGCTAGCTGTCTTCTATGCAACACATTACTAACCAGCTACTGTAACTGGAATCACTGTAGTTTCATTTATCACAAGTTCTCCTTCAGTGTTTGTTTTTTTTTTTGGTTGCTATTTTTTGTACATTGATCCTGAAGACATCCAAACTATGAAATAACACACGGTGAATTACAGTCATAGCCAAAATTGTTTGTTAATACACATGTTTATTCCCTTTGTGTGTATTGGAACAAAACAAAAAGAAGGGAGGAAAAAAGCTAATTTGACACAATGTCACTCAAAACTCCAAAATTGGGCTGGATAAAATTATTTGGACTCACCTGGGGGCAAGTAACAGGTGTGGGCGATATAAAAATCACACCTGAAAGCAGATAAAAAGGAGAGAAGTTCACTTAGTCTTTGCATTGTGTGTCTGTGTGTGCC
>JAQMYL010000019.1:15171029-15196520 GCA_030014365.1 Clarias pachynema
GGTTTCCTCCCACAGTCCAAAGACATGTAGGTTAGGCTGATTGGCGTTCCCAAATTGCCCGTAGTGTGTGAATGGGTATATGTGTGTGTGTCCTGCGATAGATTGACACCCTGTCCAGGGTGTATCCTGCCTCGTGCCCTAAGCCTCCTGGGATAGGCTCCAGGTCCCTGCAACCCTGAATACAGGATAAAGCAGTATAGAAGATGAGTGAGTGAGAGTGAGTGAGTTATAAGTAAAAACCTTTATTTCTTAGTATTTCACTAGTGCTCGGATATCAGGTTTTCTCAGTACGCCGGAGCCATGATTGGACTGCTTGCATCCCCTTTGAAACACTGGCCTCCCAGGACTGTACAGGGGATGTGGCAATAACTCCCAGCCGAGCTCCTGTAATGTGCAAGTGGTGTTTGTCAATGATCACCATACTTCCACAAGTTGGCGACATGTTATGCGCCAATTTTCAACGATCAGACGATCCATTGGTTGAATGTTCACAGGAAACAAACGCCGTCGACCCCGAGCCACCCCGACCCATATCCTAACTCACGGACCTACGGCCTTCTTTATAACGTTTGCACCATTCAAATGTTTTACTGCAGCTAAGAGTCTCATCATCATATTAAGCCTGAAGTCAGTCAATTTTTTTTATATATATATATATTTTTTTATTTTCATGAGAAATTCCATCTCGAGTCCCGGTTTCACTTGAATGACCCTCATACAGTCATGAGTATAAATAATTCAACCATCATTTGGTTCCTGATTTCTTTTGGACACTTTCCTTATTGAATGGTGGCTTGAGTAGGGTGAAGTATAAAATCACTCACAATTATAAAATACCGTTTGAAGTCATGCATTATATACATAAAGAGAATGTTGCTAATTTTCAGGGATTATGAAAAAAAAAAAAAGTCTTCAGTTTTTCCCCTTGGGTGAAATGATAAGATGAGCCAATCGACATATGAATCTGGAATGACTGACAGTTGTGGTTTGAACTATTGACTAATACCCTGAAGCCCTGTCCCCATCCTCTCATGCCACGTCTCTCATGTCCTGTCAACATCAGCGTTCTGCAATGAAGAACATTTTGAGTTCATTAGTGTGAAATTAAATCTGTCAGTGTGTGTGTGTGAGAGAGAGAGAGGCTTAGCTAACACTAACGTTAGATATATCTGTATATACAATATGTAATGTTATTGTTATCTACTATATATGAGCCACTGTACTGTAATTTCCGGGGACAGTGTTTATTTCAATGTCAAATCGACTATTTTGGAAGAAAAAAGACTAATCTTATCTAATGTACCTCTACATTTAGGTCTCAAATTCTGAATATGGCCTTTAACATTACATGAGAGAGAGAGAGAGAATGACTTGGTCTAAATTACAGTCCAACATCTCTGCCTGCTTTTATTTCAGGTTTCATTGATGTCCAGCACAAGTGGTATATTTACACTGGAGTAGGAGTAGCAGGTGCACTCGTCCTGATGAGCGTCGCACTTTTATTTATGTGGAGGAGCAGGTACGTTACTGCAAGCACTATAGAAATCTCTTCTCCCATCTACTTTCATGAAATGATAATGTAATCAATGGCAATCACATGGCAGCAGCACAATGCATAAAGTTATGCAGATACATTTAGTGTGCAGCTCTTCTTTAGGCAGAGGCATTTTGTTGTCCAGAAGGCTGGTCTGACGTGACAGGAACTCTCTCTAAGCATATTGAACAGAAAAGCATTTACAGTAGCTATGAACATGCCTGCTACACTAGCAGGACCACATCAGGTTGTAGATGGTAAAAAACACAGACAATATTTTTCCCTTGACCTTTATGTACTGTACTGTATGTGCTGAATGGTCATGCTGTTGTAATGAATATCAGCACAGACGTGATGTGGACCTCGAATGTGATATACTTTTATACAACAGTTCTACAAATGGCATTTATTATCAACAGACTATGTGTTTGGTAATTAAACCAATTATTAACAGGGGTGAAAGTACAGAAATTTTATATTCTTACTGGTAGCCAAAAGGGAAGAAGAATAAACCATGGAGGTGGTGGACAGTCCTGATAAGAGATTAAATTTTTATGTGCACTTATTCTGCTTTAGAATATCGGCGAACTTTCTGGGTTTCAGGGTTGAATCCCAAATAGTGTAAGAGAGTGTGTTATGTAAGGTGTACAATACCTTGTTCCACACAACTAATAGTGTCCTTGATCAGAGGTTGGAGAGGGATTCAGGATTAAACAACTACTATGATATAATATTATCAGATGTGCTTCTGTGACTGGTTTTGAATGAGAGTTTTGCAGAGTTTTCCCCTCTTTGCAGTACTGCGGACTGTACCGACCTACAATCTCTATACTTTTGACCGACAGTATAATTAACAATAATTACAGTGGCAATAAAAAGTATGTGAACCTTTTGGAATTTCATGGTTTCCATCATAAAATGTTATCTGATCTACAGCTAAGTCAAGGGCACTGACAAATATAATCTGCCTAAAATATTTATATTTTTTAAATCTGATCTTTCATGTCGTTATTGAACACCCTCATTCAACATTCAAAATGGTAGTGAGAAAAAGTAAGTGAACCCTTGGAATTAGTAACTGGTTGAGGACCCCACCTTTGGCAGCAATAACCTCAACCAGGCACTTCCTGTAGCTGTGGATCAGACCTGCACATCGTTCAAGAGGAATTTCAGCCCATACTTCCTGGTTGAACTGCTTTAGCTCTGTCATAATCTTTGGAAGTCTCATGTGTATGACTCTCTTCAAGTCATTCCATAGCATCCCTACTGTGTTGAGGTCTGGACTCTTGACTTGGTCACTCCAAAAGGCAGATTTTGTCAGTTGATGTGCAGACATGAAGAATTTTTTGATACGCTTGGGAATTCATCTTCCCATCTATGACTGCAAGCTGGTCAGGCCGTGATGCAGCAAAGCAGGCCCAAATCATGGCGTTTCCTCCATCATACTTTACGACTGGGATGATGTCTTCATGATGATATGCAGTGCCCTTTTTACGTCAGACGTAGTGCTGCGTGTTCTTTTCAACTAGTTCAATCTTAGTTTAATCGGTGCACAAAATATTTTGCCAAAACTGCTGTGGAGTGCCAATGTGCTCTTTTGCAAACTGCAGCATTGTTATTTTTAGTAAGCAGTGGCTTCCTCTGTGGTGGTATGTTTGTCATGTTTTACCCTTCTTCTTCAATGTTTTATGTACTGTAGACTTATGAACACAGATGTTGGCCAGTTCCAATGATGCCTTCGAATCTTTGGCTATCACTCTGGGTTGTTTCTTGACCACATTGATGAGTCTTTGTTGTGATCTTTGGGTCATTTTGACTGGATGCCCACTTTTTTGGTAGTAGAGTCCCAATGTGTCTCCATCTGTAGACTGCTGAATTTCTAAAGGCTTTGAAATCACTTTGTAACCCTTTCCAGATAAATCAACAATTCTTGATCATAGATCCTCGAAAAAGCTCTTTTTGACGAGGCACGGCTCACATAAGTGTATGTTTTTTGTGCGATTTTAAAAAGTCTGAGTGGTGTTTATCAGTCAAAGTAGTTCTTGTCCACACCTCCAAACTCACTTTCTTAACAAGACTCCAGGGCCCGTATTCACAAAGCTTCTTAGAATTCTCTTAGAGAGCTCCTATCTTAGCCTAAAAAGTCCTAGTTGGGAGTCCTAGACTAAAAGTGATTTAGGAAACTTTTAAAGCAACTCTGAGTAAGGAAAGTACAAAAACCTTTATCTCAGTGAGGAGGTGTGGTTGACCCCATTTCTAGGGATGATGCAGCAATTCAAGGACTGTGATTGATAAAAAATAACCTCTGACCTCTGTAAAGGTCTTAAAAAGCGCTCTTTGTGAAAAGAGGAATTGATGATAATAGAACAGACAGTGAAAGCATAATGTTTGTATATGAAGAAATAGTATAATCATGACTACAGGCTACTTTATGCAAAGTTTCTGTTGTAAGCTAAATATTTTAAAGATAATTAAAACAGCCAAATGTTGAAAATGTGTCCACTTTTGAAGGAACCAATTTCCACACAGTAGTTATTATATTTAAGTTCTTTACAAGTTTTGCCATAGGAGCTGTTTTTAGGGATAAGCTGTTTCGTGAATAATTTTTATCTTTACTAAGATTTAGTCCTAAATTTAAACTAGAAACTCTAAGATGTCATAATTCTAAGAATTTCCTTAGAATTTCGTCACTAGGAGCAACTTTTAGGCTTAAGAAGCTTTGTGAATATGGGCCCAGATCACATTTGATGACAAATTAATGCAGAAAACCATGAATTTCCAAAAGGTTAACATACAGTACTATTTCTTGCCACTGTATATCACACCTCATGGAATGCCTCTTGTCCAATCAGATTACTCGGTTGGAACTAGCTGATCTATAATGCTTCACACATCATGCTGCCACACGATTGGTTGATTGGGTAATTACACATATGTGCTGCTGCCCCCGCGACCCGACCTCGGATAAGCGGTAGATAATGGATGGATGGATGGATGTGCTGTTTTAGTTGAAGTAGCATTTAGTGTTGTACAGTACTCAGCTTCCTCCTAATATAATCACTAAAGAAACTAAGCTGCAGTAAAGGATTTTTTCCCACTTTTGTCCTTACTAGTCAATTTCTTTCTCTCTAATCACACTTTTCATTCTAAATAATAAGGTGCACTTAAATATATCTATTTTAATGTGCTTTCGCTCTTTCTGCAGGAGGAAGGTGAGGAGACTGGAGTACAGGCCCCAGTTACCGACCACCAAAAGACAGGTAAAACACTAAAATTGTTCCGCTTCACTGAGCGTAATAGAGAACCACATCTCACTTAATTTGCACAGTGTCAAGGAATAAAGTACTGCCTTTCTTCTTTCTTTATAAAGACTGCACTAATAACTACGTTGTAAACAGTAAAAGGACATGCATATACCACTATACTCTGTATAAGACGCATCACAATACTGTATTTGTACGTCATCAATATTTATAAATATTTATCACATTTTCGTTATGAGGGACACATCAATACATCACCTTAATTCATATTTGTATTAGTACGTGTTTTAAAGTCATTCCTTGGGCAGAATGCATTGGGCATACAGTATAACTCAAAGATAGTTGTGTCTAAACATAATGATAATGAAGCCGAATCCCAAATGAAAGAGGTTCATTTACAGTTCCAGTGCTACCCAAGACAACAGGCCAGGACACACCGTGATAATATCACAGCACTGAAGGTGTTGATTAATTTGGTATAACAGCTGCTCTGACAGTAGTATTGACTGTCCAATGACATCTTTTTCCCCTTTCTTGATAAGGAGGATGTGTTGTGCTTAACCTAGCCATCTAAAAACATCATGCTTAAACAGAGGAACCAATGTTCTTTTCCCCTAAAGGGAGAAACAAACAGCTTGTGTATTCCTTAAGGTTAAAATAACGCCATTCTGCTGACACGCTAACTGGTCTCAGATCTCAATTAATGTTCACGTGATGCATGCTGCTCATCTCTTTAAGGCACATCGCTTAGGTGTTAAGTATTTATAAGTAATTTGTTTGATTGTTTGGGACTGATGGATACGGATCGGATTATAATCCTCCAACAATATCTGATCCAGTCATTGGATCAGCATACAGTAAACATCATTTTTATGTTTACTAAATTAATGAGCTTGTCCATGGCGCAGCTGATTTCCACTTAGTGACGCCAACAAAACTTATAAAGAGAAATGACAGAAAATGGGGAAAAAAGCACATCCTGTAGACTACATGACATAAGGGCTTCTTCAGACTGCTAGCCTCAACATATCCAAATTGAAATCAGATTGTTTTCACATAGTCTAAACAGTTAAAAAAATAAAAAATAAAAAAAAACATGATTTTTTTTCAAAGGCGACCTGAACCATTTTCAGAGTTGGTTTGAAATCAGATTCAAATCTCAGTCTGGATGCTCTACCTGCTCAAATCCGATTTCAAACTGTTCATTATGTCACCCGCAACCTGATTCGGAAGTTTGCAAGTCTGCACGATCACATGATATTGGACATGGATCCATGGGCGAGTAATGGAAGAAATAGAGATGGAAATAAAAAATAAAAAAAAGAATTTTGTAGAAAGTTATGCTGCAATGCTTTATTAGTTCATGTGGGTCTTTTTCCTGCTTTTGCCACGATTACTGCTAAGTATGTAAAAGCCATGCCCTTGAATTTTCCCTGCGGATACAAATTAACCATCTTTTCCGGCTGAGTAGCTGGCTTAACTACAGTGTAGAAATGGAGAACAATAGTCCCTGGACAGAGAGAGGATGAAGTGAAATGTCTGGTGCATCAGTACAGGGAAAGCTGGAGGGAATGTGCAGCAACACAGCCATATATTGGGAAATAATGTGCTGCCTGCGGGAGCCTCTGGTGTTATTACCTCGACAACTGATGCAGACAGGTAGACAGTATGTCAGATTTGCGCTGCCAGTCTGAACAGATATACCCGTGTGGGCAGTGAGTCCACAAGATCGGATTTGTGAAATGAATCAGATTTGCCTACAGTCTGAACAAGGCCTTATTTATTTAGTTATTTCTCAAGTTTGCTGAGTCGAGACCTGACGAACCTCGATACAGACTCACATGACCTTTTTAAAAAAATTTATGCTCCATAGCAAATTCAAGTCTTGATTTTTCTGATTAGTTCAACTAACAAGTGGTTTTCTCACATTCATATTCTGTAGCTGTTTAGTTACATTGTGTGCGTTTAGGGAAAGCTCTTACTTTCACTATTAAACATAGCTGTGGTTTTTACTGTTAATTTTTTTAGGTGAACTCCATTTGTGGTTCTTTTTTTTTTCCACCACATTTCTTCCACAAAGAGGACGGTTCAGCACTGTACCTCCAGGTTTTAATAATGTGTTGAAACCAAGTTAACCAACTTCCAGTCATTTCAAATCATTTTAAAAGTTGTTTTCTTTCTGAAATGGCAACTGTTTTTTTTTTTTTTTTTTCAAGTCAAAACTTCCGACTGTACATTTGTGATTTATGAAACTCATCTGACTTCATATAAATGCTCCTGTGAAAATGTGCTAATTAATTTATACCTACCCACCTTGCTAAATGACATCCAACATACAATAGCCACCACAGCTACAAACTTTCCAGCTTCCTCCGGTTTACCATTTAGTGTGTCTTCATAAATCAATACTTTAAACACATGAATTTCCTACTTTCACTACATTTTCATTACTAATTACAACGTTCCCATTATTAACAAACGTAACTTGTTTTTCCTCCCCGTAGCATATTTACACTAACGACCAAGGACGAGTGTATGACAGGATGAAAAAGACAACGAGGAACCAAAGAAAGAACAATCCGATATACGTCAACCTTCAACAGGCGAGAGCACAGAAGAAGGGGAAAAGATGATGAAAGACGACCTTTTCAAGTTTACACTGAAGAGGGAAAAAAAAAACCCTGCTGAATATGTCATGACCTCATTTGGCCTCAGTGATTAGTCCTTGATGGACAGGTAATGAGATCATACTGCCTTTGAGTGAAGAAGGAAGAGACACTGGAAAATGTCCAAGCCACAGAAGGCGTATTATGATTTTAAAGAAAGAAGACTTTAACAGAAATAATAATAATAAAAAGCAACTTTATTTTATGAACCAGATGGGACGATGATATCCCGTGGCCTCCTGAGATGATGACTTAGCTGCACGTTTAATATTGTACTGATGAATTCCTTCAGTCTAATTAATCAGCAGGTGTTGATTATTTTTCAATAACAGCAGCTCTGAACGTAACTCTTGCTGCCATTCAGATACATTATGGTTTCCATAGTAACGCCACACACGGGCACTTGCACGGTGGACGCTTCATATAAACAGGTTAAAAACATGTGTCTAATTGTGTGTGTTGATACGATCTGATACATGGAGAGATTTATAATTCCTTGGTTTTGCTCAGAAAGCAATAACAGGAGTTTCTCAGATTTTCCACAACATTAAAGGTAATGACAAATCAATCAATACGATTGTAATTAATGGCAAATTGCTGTGGTATAAGACAATTCAGGATGTGTGTTAATACGGTAGTGATGGCAAAACTGACTTGCTGTCAAGTTACATCACATCGCCGTGTCCTTGACTGTTACTTTATAACTCCACCCACTTTAGTGTATTATTCCTTAATTATTATAATTCTAACCTAGTTTTCACAAATTCCCAAATGGATGTTTGTGCATCAATTACACTTGAGAAGTTTTTTTTATTTTATTTATATCTATTTACTTCCCCATGTTCTTCATGTCATCTTTTATTAATAAGACTAATTTTCTACTTTATTATGTGTAACTTTTTTCTTTCTTTCTGAAACACACTTGAGCCCTATTTAAGCGGCTTTTGCTTTTATACGTACAGAAATGGGGAAACGATCTCTGAAGATGCGGTGACGAGAGAACAACATTTACAGTGTCCGTGGTGGAAGATAAGCTGTCTTAATGTGTTTCACTTATTCACGAAGTTGAGTTTAAACGGCTGGCTGTAATGTGAATGTGAATGATTTGGGTTTTGGAAATGACCTCATGATGAATAAAAGTGTTTTCGTTACCTTAAAGCCTTCTTTCATTAATGAAAATGTGTATGTACAGTATTTTTACCCTGGTCCCACATTCTTCCATTTTATCTGCCATTTTTCCTTCCAAAATTCCCCTCTATCACTCAACAGCTACCAACCTGGCGGGTGAAGGCTACCATGTGCCAACCTTGGCATGTTTTCGAACTGCCCTGAAAAGTGATATCTGCCCTCTTCTACACAAATGGACTCAGACACGCGCAGCAATTGGCATCACTTTGATTGACAAGGGGAAGACTTATGCTGTACCTCCTACCCTAAGAACATATTTTTCAATAGACAATATCACAAAGCAGCTTCATAGAAAATGAAATTTAGGATGTATATTTAAAAAATATACAAATTTGTAGCTTTAATCCCTATCGAGTCCATTTCATTTTAACGGTGTAACTCCTAAATGGCTCACAGCAGTACAAAGTGACTCTTTTTAGTACAGTATATACCGATCAGCTGTAACATTAAAACCACCATCAGGTCAAATGAATAACATTGATTATCAATTATAAAGCTGTAAACTGGTGACAGGGTAACGGGCACCCAAGGTTCACCCATGCCCATGTGGACAAAAGGCCAGCATGTCCAATCAAATCCCACAGAAAAGCCAGTGCAGCACAAATTGCTAAAAAAGTCAATGCTGGCCACAATATAAGGGTGTACGGGCCCAGCAGGCAAAGAGCCCAAGATTATCACCCCGGCCTCCAAACTCCCCAGATGCCAATCCAGTCAATGACCAGACAAAAGGTCTGAACCACAGAGGCCGCATTCTGAACCCACAATACTCCAAAGATCTGCTGCCAACATTCTGGTGCCAGATCCCCCCCTTAGAACCACAGCCCGAGGAACCAGAGCCGCACCGGTGGCACAATGTGAACCCAAATTACAACCTAGGCAGTTTCAATGTTATGGCTGATCAGTGCATCTCTCTACATCATCCCAAAATCTTTTAGACACGATGAATATAAAAAGTTTTTCCAACTGACTGGTAGAAATCTGTCCAAGGGAAATGTCTCTTAAGCACATGCAAAAATTAGTACAAGATACATTTGTTTTTGTTTTTTATTTTCCTGTATGTAAAAGCTATGTACAGTACACAACCAGTCACTCCACGTATGTCTATGACCAGATCAGTGTGAGGAGAAAATGATTAACAGAAGCAGCTACATCTCTGTATCTCAAAACGGCAAACACGTTTACGACATTTGAACGAGAACAGACAATTTTCCGCTGTTCACGCTAGCAATCGTGCTACTACAGGACTGATAATGTTGGCGCGGCCTAGCAGTCTAAAAAAGAGCCAGATGTGTTCTGCTAAGTTCTATTAGAAGCCTGACAATAACAAGTTGAATTAGTGAGAACTAAGCAACAATTTACTGACATTTTATTTTCGTATTTCTGAATTCTTTTTTTTCTGGGTTTCTTTTCAGATTTTCTCCTTAATTGTGTTATAACTAATTCCTACACGCTCCACATCCAACCAGGGAGGTTTTAGAACTTTTTATTTATTTATATGATTTTCTCCCTAATTTAGTCTTACCCAATTCCTCCCCGTCACTAGGGGGCTCCCACATTAAGGCTACTACTACCACTCAGTCGGGAGGACCGAAGACAATCAAATGTTTCCTCCGAACCACGTGACGCCAGCCGACAGCTCACGCACATATATCTTGTTGATGCTCCAGAATATTGAATATAGATAATAGATACTAAACCTGTATTTACTATTAAAGAAACTGGGCAGAGGTAAAGGTTAAGGTGTTGCACTACTGATCGGAAGGTCCCTGGTTCAAACCCCAGCACCACCAAGTTGCTAATGTACAATGTAAGTCACTCTGGATAAGGGCATCTGCCAAATGCCATAAATGGAAACTGAATAGGCCACGCCTACATTAGACAATCCTGAAGTGACATGAGCAGCTTGCTAATGTGAATGCAGAATTAGGGGAACTCAGCAGTCAGTGACATTTTAAACATTGCGACATGACACATTAGACAGTTTACAGTTTTGATAAAACAAAAAAACAAAACCTTACATTTCAACAGCGAGTCAGAAAAAAAAAACCCAAAGTAAAACAGGACATCCTTTAAATAAAGAAGGCCTCGTGTAAACACTTCTTCATTCCAGTATTGTTTTCACCTCGACCTTGTTGACTTGTTTTGCTGCAGCGCTAACAAGATAGCTGAAGTGATTTCCTCGGAGACTTGCGCCGCACTGAACAGAGTCGCACAACACGGTGCACAATTTCCCATCAATCCTTTATGCTGGAAAAAATAAAACCTATTCTAAACCTAGTCAAATATTAGAGTTGTGAATCGTGGACGTGTCTTTTATTGCCCCGTTTAACCTTAGCAATGCATTCTGGGAAAGAAAAAAGTTGCGTTTTTAAAATTTCACCAAATCTAGAAAATTTGCTGCGAACAAGTGATGGATTAGAACAAGTCTGAATACGGGTGCATAACTACAGGTAGAACAGTGGAAACAGGAATACAGTTACGTAATCAAGGCGATCATGCACCTTTAGGTTGTATCTTTCACCTGGACACATGAATACAGTATTTATTCAAAGAAATAACAATAATTAAAGGTGCAGAATTGGTGCCTTTGATCTACAAGCAATTAAATGCAGACGTCACACACCTTGTCAGGTTTAAAAATACACACTAAAGATAAAAATGATGCAGCCTTGACATTACAACTCCAGCGACAAGCAGAAAAAGTACACTTTGATACCTTTATTTTTTTCGACTGTGCATGTTCTGCTTTGTGCGAGACAGGAGAAAAAGAAGAGAAAAAAAACAGGAATCTCAGTGTCACATCACAAATATCCACAATACACAAAGAGCCAAAAACACTGTGTGCAAATCAGGCTCGGGTTAAAAGTGCAGGGTGCGAAAAAAAAAAGACTGTTGTTGAGGAGGAAAGACAAGCTGAGAACTAGACACTCCTGTAATGTGTGTGACTGTAAATGGAAACATACTGTATACAGACAAGCAGCCTACCATATTTTATGGACTATAAGACTAGAAGTTTCAAAGTTCTAAGAGGCTCTTTTCTAAAAAAAAAAAAAAAAAAAAATCTAATTTAATATACAAGAGTGAGTCAAAAACTCCGGGTAAATTAAAACCTCTGTCTTATCGCCGCCTTCTGTTCAGGGCTACTGTCTCTCCAGTCACTGTTGTGCAGGTGTGAATGAGTTACATCAGTTCATTTGTAACTGCGGTGGATGCCGCGTGTACCCGCTGCCCAAACAACTCACGGAAGAGTGTACTGTAAACAGACGTGTTTGGATATCTGACAAACAAAATTTGGACTGATACTCTAAGGAAGGTGAAAGTTTCTTAAGAGAATCATTACTGGTGACGAGACACGGATTCATCACTACAAGCCTGAGAGTAAACAGCAGCGTATGGAATGGAAACATCCTCAATCGCCAACCAACAAAAGATCAAAAGTCAACCATCAGCTGAAAAAATGATGCTTTCTGGGATCAGAAAAAAACTGCTCGTTACAGTGAGATGCTTATCGAAGGATCAAACGTAGACTACCGCTATTCAAGGGCGTCGTGATCTTGCATCACCATGCACGTCCGCATACTTCTGCCCACACTGTCGACCTTCTGCAAGAACTTCGTTTTGAGGTGTTAAAGAATCCTCCCTATAGTCCTGATCTTGCTCCATCGGACTTTCACCTCTTCGGTCCCCTGAAAGCAGCGGCTGACAGATGGACAAAGTGTATTGAAAAGCAAGGAGATTATGTCAAACAAAAGTTGCATTTGTCCTTTTTTAAAGTTTATTTAAAATACTAATTCTACAGCCAGAGTGAAGATTTTTTCTTAAAGAGCTGTCGCCTTTCCCAGTTCAACAGTAGTAAAGGTTTGGCTTGTGCTCATAGTGCTTTAAACGACGCACTCATGCAGCAGCCTTGGTTTCTGTCCAGGTAAATTATATGAAAAAAAAAATGAATAAATAAACATATCACAGAACAAGCGATCTTAATACTAATGCTAATTGGACAGAGATTTAAAAAAACGCTGTTTACTCTCCTGTGCCGGTCAGCGCTCTAGGAGTTTGAGCAGCAGATCAATAATGCAGGTCTTTCGGCTTGGCAGGTCTGCAGTGTTATAAAATTCTTTTTTTTTTCTCATGTGGTTCTATTTTAATCTCTTTTATTCTGCGGTTAATAATAGGCAATAAAAGCCCCGGGCAAATGGGACTACCTGTTTTTTTATACGTTTTGACAAGTGCACTTTTGTGGAGCAGCGGCGGCAGCGAGTGTGTACGCTTTCCAAAAACTGAGAACTGTACTTCATGGGGAAAAGCCTGAATATGTGTGACTTAGGGTTGGTGACTCAGTGGCTTAGTTGTTAGCACTGTTGCCTCGCACCTCCAGGGTTGGGTTTACGTTCACTTTGTGTGTCTGTGTGTGTGTTCTCACTGTGCTTGGTGGGTACTTGCGATATACAGTTGGTTGACTTGTGTTTCCAAAATGCCCACAGTGTACTGTATGATTGGGGGTGTGTGTCTGCTTGTGCATTGTAATGGGTTGGCATCCCATCCAGGGTGTACACCACCTTGTTCCACAATTAGCTTGTAATAGGCTCCAGGCCCCCATGACCCCACACAGGATACACAGTATACAGTAGATAATGAATGGATCAGAGTGTAGCCCAGGGTTTAGTAGCAAATCAACAGCTTTTTGCCTCCTGAGCCATAATTCTCTCAAAAGGATGCAGGTCTCCATTTTGTACGGTTTTCAATTTGGTGACATATTTTGTTCACAAGCAGGGTGATTAACTGTGATGCGTGTGTTCACTTCCTGTAATGGTCCTATTATCTACTAATTAGGACCTACATAGAGGGTTTCAGACCATTACATTACAGAGCATCCTCTATCCATCCATCACAACTGGCATTTCTTTGTAAGCACGCATGGAGTCATTTGCTTATGACAAATTTGTGTTAACAAGATATATACAGTATATATACAGTATATATTCAATATATATACTGTACATAATATCAAATGTTAGTATCTTCTATCTTAATTCTATGTGTTTTTTTGGGGAAAAAAACATAAAAATCATCTAATTATACAACTAAACATATAACTTTTTTGATATATTTATCAAAAATGTAGCCAAAATGATGATGATATAAAAAAAAATAAAAAAAACGTGTGCAATATTCCTTGCAGTACCCCTTACTACTTTCACAGGATTTAAGAGGGCAAGTTGAAGCCAGGTGCCGTTTATCATTATTCCTTGAATAATTGATTATGATCAGGTGTGTAGACCTCTATAAAAGCAGACATTTGGCAGTTTGCTGGTCTGAAGCATTAAGGTGTGTGATAACACGATGCCAAGATATATAAGCAGTGGTCTTACAGTAGAGAAGCAATTGTTGGTCAACATCAATCTGGAAAGGGTTATAAACCATTTCCAAAGGTAAAGCATTCTAGACTGTTGCCAATCTTCCCATGAGGTGGCGTTCCAGAACATTCACCCAAAACCCAGGCTGTGCAATGCCCTTAGAAATGCAAAAAACCCAAGAGCTACATGTCTACAGGCCTCACTAAGCTTTTTACATGCTAAAGTCCATGACTGAACAATTAGAAGAAAGCTGAACAATTATGGTTTGTTTGAGAGTGACAGGAGAAAGCTTCTACTGCCAAAAAAAGAACAGGAAGCACGACTAAAGTTCACAACTGCGTCTGAACAAACCACAAGACTTCTGGAACAATGTCCTTTGCACAAATGAGACCAGAGTGGACTTGTTTTGCCTTAATGTCCAGAGCCATATTTGTCACAGCGCACAGCGCTGGCGGGGTGATGATTTGGGCTTGTTTTTTTGGCCACAGGTCCTGGGCACCTTGCAGTTTTTGAGTCGACTGTCAACTCCTCGGTATACCAGAGTATTGTAGAGGCAAATGTAAGGCCATCTCTCCGACACCTGAAGTTTGGTCAAAATTGTGTCAAGCAACAGGACAATGATCTGACTATCTGACTAGACCTCAGCAGAATTGAAATGCTGTTGCAGGACCTTAAGAGAGAAGAAGAGAGAAGGTCCATAAGGAAAAGCCCTTCAAAATTGTCCATAATGGGCCAAAATTTGTCCACAATGATGTGGGAGACTGATAAAACCATACATAAAATGATTACCTCAAGTTCTTGCTGCTTAAGGTTAAGGTTTTAACTGATTCTAACTTCACTGTTTGCTTCCACCCTTATGTTAGAGGAAGCTAAAGACACATGATATCACATTTTCTTATGAAACTGGAGGAGGCAGCAGAAACTTTTACTTTTTTTTCTGATTCTACAAACATAGAGGAGGACTGTGAACCAGTAATAGGGTAATGAGACACTGGAACAGCTTAAATGAGCTTCGAGTTGAGTGTGACCGTCAGATCATACTGTACAATTTAGATCATTTTCACAGTCGTTGTAGCATTCTATTTTTGTTTTTAATGTGAAACGAAAGTCTAATGGGTGGCACAGTGGTTTAGTGGTTAGCACTTTCATCTTGTAACTGCAGGGTCCAGGTTCAATTCCCGAGTCGCATGTTCTCGCCGTGCTTGGTGGGTTTCCTCTGGGTACTCTGGTTTCCTCCACCAGTCGAAAGACATGCAGATTAGTCTAACTGGCATTCCCAAATTGCTCATAGCGTGTGAATGAGTGTGTGTACCCCGCCTCATGCCCTAAATCTCCTGGGATAGGCACCCCGAATACAGGATGAAGCGGTATAGAACATACTGTAGGAAGGTCTAATGTGGATTTGTTGCCTTTTGAGAGTAATTCACCTACTGTACCCCAAAACTCATCTTATAGTCCACAAAATACAGTAAGGTGTTTCTGGGAGAAGGAAAAAAAAAGAAAGGTGCAAAAAAAATAGTTGTATATTGAGGCATCTGTTGCTGTACAGCAGTTACAAAACCGTTCTAGATTATATTAATTTCTACAAGTGATATTTATAGAACTATACATCTTTACTGTACTGTACATGTCTACTGATTCTCTAATTGTAAAATGTCTTTTCCCCCTATCCCTTCTTCTTTTTCTTTTTCTTCGTTCTTTTTCCTGTTAGAGAGTGTGTGTCAGTGCAGTAGCGCAGAGCTGTAGTGCCCTTTATGTTCACTAGAGGGCGAGCCTGATCTCTCCTTCTCTCGCTTTTCCTCTTCTGTCTCTTCGGTCAGGAAACTTTGGAAAGTCTGAGCTCGAGGGATGAGGGTCGTCATCGAACCCACACCTAAGGGAAAAGCATAAGACAAATTATAAACGAAAGACAGCAAGCGAGTCAGACATACAGACCCGCAATCAGAAATGCACATCTCAGTTGGGGTCACTTTGATTTGTGAATTACGCATCATTCGTTTAGAACCAAAATATGTGATGGTTGGTGAGTGAATAACTCGTCCTGCATGCTCGCTCTACTAACTCTACACACCTCTGTCCTTAAAGACAGCTTTGTGTGTATGTCCTAACACTCCTGTCACCTTGGAAATTGCTGTCAAGCAAGTTGCTCTGTGTGTGTGCGTGTGCGTGTGTGTGTGCGCGTGTGTGTGTGCGCGTGTGTGTGTGCGCGTGTGTGTGTGCGTGTGTGTGTGTGCGTGTGTGTGTGTGCGTGTGTGTGTGTGTATTCTGGGCTCTCAGGTGCTTTGGGATTTGACCCGAGCAGAGAAGAATAAAGGAGCAGGAGGCACACACGCATACACACGCACACACACTCACTCGCACACAGCTGGTTCAGTCTCCTATTTATACTGCCACTATATTTACTCCTTCATATCATGGCAGAATAGAGTATCTCAAAATCGCAATGCAACACTGCATTTGTCATGGCATAATGCGTCTTATCATTGCATTATTAATTTTTAATCCATTTATTTCCACTCTCCAGGGTCTCTACCTCTTTAAAGACAACAACAACAACAACAACAACTACAAGAATGACAATATGTCACAAACAGGAGATTGGAACAGATGTAGATTAAGTTTAGCATTTTAATAAGGAAGGAGGAATCAAATTATTCAAGGTAGGCAAAGTCAAAAAGCTAGAACGGTGATACAAAAAAACGAACCCATGATAAAGGCACTTACTTCAAGTGATTTTACACAACAATTAATTCCAGCTGAGTAATCTGATCAGATGAGAAGCATTCCATGAGTGATGATATAGAGCGTAACGTCACTGGGACGTTTAACAATACAGTATGTATCATTCCGTATCATAAGTGTTCTCGTTAATAACACTAACTGTCGGTCACCAGCATGAAAGTAGGTCGGTACGGTCTACAGAACTGGAAAGTGGAGAGAGCAGCTGCCTGCCAAAACCCTCAGTCAAACCAGTCAGGGAAGCACTCTCAGCAAGAAAACATATCTGATAACGTTATTTCATCTTAAACAACACTTTCTCTCCTTAGTTACTACTTTTAAGTCGTCCAGAATTGCCTCTGAACAGTCTGTGTTTTCCCGGCTAATGCGAGCTACAATGCTAACTAGCTTCTAACACAAGGCTGAATCCCAAATCCCTCTTTAACCAACAGGCACTACTTGGTGTGTGGAACAAGGGATTATATTCACTAGTGCTTTCGCTTTCAATTTAACACCATTTGTGACTCATCCCCAGAACCTGGAAGTTAGCCGATATTCTAAAGCAGAATATACTGTAAAGTCTTGTAAATTTCAAAGGACTGTCCACCACCTCTATCGTTTATTCTATTGTACTTGTTTATTCTATAGATTGTTTAACTTTTGGCAACATACTGTATACCAGTATGAGTTTAAAACTACTTTCACTCCTGTTAGTTAAATAAACTGATGGTTGCTAGCTCAAGGACAGTTCCGCCAGTCCCGGAAGGATATGTACTGGACGGCTCATAATCTGTTGATAATAAATAGCAGTGTGATTGTCCATGTTCCAAAGTGCAAGTTAGACCTTATTTTATGTCTGTGTTTATTGTGTGAAGGAAACAAAAGTAAATCCGATTTGTTTAGTTCTTTGTGCTGTTCTGGTTGAGGGCCCGAATAGCCTGCGGGAAGAAGCTCCTCCTCAGTCTCTCTGTCTTAGCCTTCTCGGAGTGGAAGTGCCTTCCTGACCGCAACAGTTAGAACAGTCCATTGCTGGGGTGGCTGAGGTTCTTCACTATCTTCCTGGCCTTGGCCTGGCAGCGCTTGCTGTAGATTGAGTGCAGGTCAGGAAGCTCAGTGCATGTGATGCTCTCAGCCGATTGCACTACCCTCTTTAGAGCTTATCTGTCCTGCATGGCCCTGCATGGTTCAATACTCCCTTTTGTGTGATGATGCTTAACATGGTGGATTATTGTGTTCAGGTGTGTTTGATTAGTAATCAGAAGACTGGATGCATGTCAAGGTGCATTTGTGGTAGAATGTGTATTTGTCAGCGCCAATGGTTGTAGGCTGTGTTGTTTGCTTGGAGTTAGAGGCTCTTATACAACCCCTGAAAGGGTTTAGCCTTCTGAAAAAAGGGGCACCATTGGAAATTAACATTTCACATAGAGTTGAGTGTTGAGGATTTCAAAAGACCTTAGTGACTAGTCATACTCAATCTCCATGTTGATACTGGGGGTCCCTCTCTGATGTTTGTCAGCTTGGCACTTCTTGACTTTGGCCATTTTTTTTGGTAACACAATAAAACGAAGTTGCTGAGTTGCTGAATGACATTTGGAGTGTGTATGCTTAGCATCGAGGGAG
Source organism: Clarias pachynema (assembly GCA_030014365.1). Taxonomy (NCBI): domain Eukaryota; kingdom Metazoa; phylum Chordata; class Actinopteri; order Siluriformes; family Clariidae; genus Clarias; species Clarias pachynema. The sequence goes on from JAQMYL010000019.1 coordinate 15,189,373, forward strand.
AAAATGCCCTCAATCTGTTTGGCTAGATGTTCTTTGGAAATAACCTGTCCATTCACCTAAGAGTGGTAATCCAAGATTAAACTAACAGTTACCCCAAGTTTCTTCATAAAACTAGATCAGCCACTGGATGGGAATTGGGTGCATCAAATGCTTATGACATCCTCTGATATCCAAAAATAGTGGAACACATGGTGGAAAATAAGCTCAGTAGTTTCAAATGCTGTGGGTACCTCCAGGCAGTAAACTCACATGCATGCGTTTTGAAAATCTGTCTATAATTCTCATAATGGTGGTGTTGCCTTGTGACTCATGAAATCTCTTCACCAGGTGTTGTGATTTAGGAAGAACATGAGTTATCCTGCTGGTAGATCTCTTGGAACTTTGGCTTTGGCACATGTGATGCAGGAAGAGTCGAGAAGTAATATGTCCAGTTAGATTGTGGATGGCCTGAGGATTGTGTAGAGTGTGTCCAATGAATAACTGCTGTGGTATACATTTATTATATGCAGAGCATGATCTCAGGGGTTGATTAGGCAGTTCACAGACCATTTCCTGGTAAATGTTTCAGGCTATAGTGCCAGAAAACATTATAACATCAAGGTATGTTCCTTGCTGGGTTCTCTTGGGGTACCAAGAAAGACGCTGAAGAGATGGAATAGTGCTAAATGGAATAGTGAATCAACAATCACATTTATGGGGTGATACAAGTGGTAGATTGAAACCTGGTTTAAAACAGCAACCATCAGCCTTGATGTGGGTTAAGCTGTTTAGCTGTCTTGTTGAGCAAGGAAAAATAAAATTTGGTCCATTCTAACCAATGAAGCCATTTTTCAATACAAGCAGTTCACAATTCCTGATGTCACAATGTCTGTGAACCCCGTATGTAATTTGGGCCTCTCTCCAAAATTCTGGCAGATGATGGCTCTCACACCTGTGTTGTAGGCAATTGGCTGGGATAGATCGGGGTGTTCAAGGATTGGTGCTATGTTTTATGTCTGTTGGAGTGTTTGAAAAGCTTCTTTGACTGAGTTGTTCCATGTGAGGCTTGACCCCGTTCTCCAACAAAAACATGAGTGGGTGAGAAATTTAGCTGAAACCTCAAATGAATCTCCTCTAGAAATTAGTGATGCCAAGGAAACATTGCAGATCCTTAACAGTCTTGGGAGTGGGCCATGTTCTGACTGCAGAGGCTGTGCCGTGATCCTCTGACACTCCCTCTGAGCTAATAATATACCCCAGGAAGGAAATCTATAGCATGTGAAACAAACAATCCTCACTTTACTGAAGAGCTGATTTCTAGAAGCTTCTGTAGTTCTTACTGGACATCATGAACATGAGTTTTATAAGAGAGGCAGTATATAAAAATGTCGCAGTGCAGACGACAATAAAGGATCTATAAGGCATATCCCTCAAGGTCTTGCTGATCAGAAGCTGGAAATCAGAGAGGGCACAAATGAGTCCATATGGCATGACAATATTTATAGTGTCTTTTCACTCATGGACTTCTTTCACTCCAAGACCATATAATCAAGACCAGATTACATTATACTGTATGTGCTTCTTAAGTGAAGCTTTGTGAAGATCTTGGGCGGTAGCAGCTGTTCCATTGCTGAGGTCAACGGCATTAGTGGGTATCGGCATTTAAAAGTGATTTGGTTAATTCTACTGTAATTATTGCAGGGTCTAAGGCCACACACTTTTTCTCCACAAAGAAAAAGTCTGATGGAACAATATATCCTTGCTCAAGTGCTTCATGTATTCATCCATGGTTCCTTTTTTCTGAGAGAGAGAGAGAGAGAGAGAGAGAGGGCATATGTGATAATGAGATGGGGTTGGGGAATTCAGTTCTACAGTCACAAGGTCAATGTGGTTATAGACCATTAGCTCTTGAAACATGAATGACGTCCTGGTATTCCTCGGGTATCGCTTGTTGTTTGGCATTCTGTGGCCTCTCAATAGTAGTGGAAGTGAGTGTTAACTGAGGTTTCATGAGACAACTCTAAGGGTAGTAGTGTGACCAGTGTTTGAGTTCCTTCTGAGACCAGGAGATTTGTGAGTCATGAAAACTCATACATGGAAGTGGGTGGGCATAAATCTTTAGCTCTGGGATTTCCAGCACATTCTTACCCTTTGAAGTCTGTATCTCGTCTGTACTCAACCAGATGCAATGGCAGATTTAAAAGCAGCTGATCCAGATGAATGTCTAGGTTGATCAGTGAGTCTAGTGCCATCTTAGACCCTGATAAAAGGCAGCCTTGATGGTGGGCTCTTTGCATCCATGTCTAAGGCTATGGTGTCGGAACTTGAGAGCATATTCGGCCACTTTGAGGAGAACATTATGAGATGATGGGTTTCTCCCTGGTTCATGGTCAAAAGTCCTTTGAAATATATGAAGAGCTGTTTTTATGGTGAGAGTTGTTCAGTGTTGTTGTTGTTGCCTTATTTGTTATCTGTGCACCATGATGACCTTATGTCAGTTTAGATCTGCTATATCCTTTAGATTGGTTAAGTATTCTGTCACAAACAGTAGACTAAAGTATGCGCAGGTGCAGTTTAGGATTAAAGGTTTAGGTGATTTGCAAACATCAACAATGGGACTAGGCAGTAATCATAATATTTAAGGCAGGAAAACATAAAAAAAATAGAACAGTATGCCAAAACAGATAGCTTGGTAAGAGAAAGAGAAGTCCTTACATGCTATGAGCAGGTGATTGTGTTCAGGAGTGTGATTAGTACTCAGGTGACAAAGTGACAGAGGTGACAAGGTCCATGTGTGCTCGGAAGTTTGGTTGGTGATGGCCATAGGCCATTTGTAGGCTGCAGTGTGTGCTAGAAGAGTCTCTAACAAATTAGAGTGATTTTCTGACACAAAAGTCATGTGGAAATATCTAACAGACAAAATAAAATTTTCTAAATTGGACATCATCTGATCGGCCAAACCCTCCAAATAATAATGAGTAGTCTTAGGAAAAGAACGGAGTAAAAACACAGTATAAAGTATAAAAAAAAATAAAGTATAAAGTATAAAAAAAATATACATTACATTTACAATGGTCCTTTCACAAATCTTCTAATCGCTCTGTAAAATGTATCTAATTGGCTGCTTTTTCTCCTGTTTTTTTATTTTTATTTTTTTGGTATGCCTAATTTTTGTGTATTCCTAATGATCTAAGATAACTGATACGGTTATTGTCTCTGTCAAACATAGCTTGATAAAATTTATTTCCCGTTAGTGAACTCGATACATTCTTCTTTTGATTTTTACAGAAAGCGAGCAACTACCAATCAATTTCTAAGATTACTTACAAATTTACTATTACTTTCTTAGAGTTTATAAAATTGTCAATAATTCCAGATTCGTTTGTTGAACAGATTGTCTTGTTATCACCACTGTTGTCACCTCTAACAAGAGCAAAACACTTTGACAAAAGTGTCCATTTACGTAACTCTGGAGGTAGGTCAATACACACTCACACACTAATCAAAAGAAAACAGTCAGGATGACACACTTGGAAGCAATCAAGCTGATCGAAGCTTTCAGATTCTCTCAACAGCCGAATCAGGCCACAGTGTGTGTGTGTGAGACCAAGTGTTATGTGTTTCTGGGGACCAAATGTTGTAGAGACATTCTACTTTTTTATTTTTTTTTTTGCAATATGTCCCCTTGGTTACCAAAGTTAAGACATTTAATGTCATATGACTAATATTTAAGCTGCAGCAAGATACACTAATCAGCCATAACATTTAAATCACTCACTCACTCACTCACTCATCTTCTACACTGCTTTATCCTGTATTCAGGGTCGCGGGGGGCCTGGAGCCTATTCCAGGAGGCTTAGGGCATGAGGCGGGGTACACCATGGACAGGGTGCCAGTCCATCGCAGGGCACACTCATTCACACACTACGGGCAATTTGGGAATGCCAATAAGTTTAATCTGCATGTCTTTGGACTGTGGGAGGAAACTGGAGTACCCGGAGGAAACCCACCAAGCACGGGGAGAACATGCAAACTCCATGCACACAGAGACGGAAATCGAGTCTGGCCAGAAATCGAACCTGGAAACATTTAAATCAATAATGTTAAATACCACCTAGAATTTGGGTTTCCCATGTGTAACTGAGGTAGCTCTGGCCCCTTTGGGGAATGGCTCTGCAGGGTCTCTGGGAGCGTGCTGTGGGATGGTGTCCAACAACAGGACATTGGCAGCGGATCCTCTGGGGGCCTTAGTGGACTCGTTTGTCTGGTGATTCCCACTGGCGCTCAGTCAATGCCATGGGTATGGATGAGCCTTGGGTGCCCACGATCCTCTCACCAGTTTACTTGTAAATAATTGGTTGTTGATCAATGTTAATAGGTTAATGTTATGGTTGATTAGTGTATATACATAATTACATTGCAGTATGTTTGCATGCATGTGTCCTTTTCAGCTGTCTAAGCTACAAAGAATAACCACTTCTACCTCCTTCATCTTTTCCTTCTTAAACAAAACCCCCAAATCTTCCCAACAAGAAGCCAGCTGAGAGGCAGAAATGAATGTTTTAAAGGACTTGTCAAACAATGCTCTGTCTACTTCATCTGTAGCGTGTGTGTTATTACCACAAAGAAGAACTGACATGTGTCTATGCTCTGAGAAAAGAACAAAGAACCTATTTACATCACATACAATGAAAGTCTGATAGGTTGGTGAATTGTGAAAAATGAACCAACATAATGTGAATTCATGGCCACATCCATTATTCGTTGACAATAAATATGATCAGAAGCTTATTGTGAATGAACTCCTGTTACTTGCCTAAAGGTTACATGTCATCAAACTCAAAGAACCAGAACCTATAACCATAAATACTTCCTAAAGCTATTACAGTGTAGAGCATAGCATTGTACTTGAGAAGTCTAACAAAAGGCTGTCTAACAAAGGCTTTGTACATGTTCATTAATTCTACCGCCTGAGGGGCCCAGCTTGATTGAAAAATATTTGAATGTGAAATCACATTGTGACATTTGAACTCGTGTTGATTTTCAAAATGTAGCAGCACCAGCACTAGCTTTATAAGAGTGACTTATACGGTCAGAAACCTAATTAAAAGTAAGATATTCATGAATAGGTGGCATGGTGGCACAAAGGGTACTGATGTTGACTCACAGCTTCAAAGTCTCCACTTTGATTCTTTATCACTTAGGTTACTGTCTGTGAGGAGCTTTATATTGTCATACTGTGTGTGTGTGTGTGTGTGTGTGTGTGTGTGTAGATTTTCTGCAAGTTTTCTGCTTTCTTTGTACATTCCAAAAACAAGTAGGTGGACTGCTTAATCTAATTTGCCCTTAGTAAACAGTGACTTTACCTTCTACCAAAGTTATATATACTTGGTGGTATACTTGTATTTATATTCAAGTCTCACTTTCAAGTACATAATAAGGTGAAAATAGCAAATAAATGATAGCTATATAGGCTGTATGAACAAAGTCTCTATCTATCTATCTATCTATCTATCTATCTATCTATCTATCTATCTATCTATCTATCTATCTATCTATCTACGTCCATACATACATACATACATACAGTAGGTATAGAAAAGAATCACATTTTGTTGCTTTGCAGCATAAAATTAAGACAAAAATTTTGTTTATTTAGCTGTATTTTCTCAGTGCAACTTTTAACATCCAAGTGAAAGATATACAAATACAATCTGGAAAAAGATCACCCTCTCCTGAAAATGACTTATAAACTTAATCAGGTGAAGCTAATCACCTTCTCAATGGCACACTGAGCTTTACACATCTTTTTCTTTTGCAGAACTGCTCAAGTTGACTTAAATATGGTGACCATTTGTGGACCGCAGTCTTCAAGTTATTCTAAAGATTTTCAATGTGGTTTAAGTCTGGGCTTTGACTAGACTATGCAAGGACATTCACCTTTTTCTCCTTCAACAATTGTGTGGTCACTTTTGGAAAGCTGTTTGCTTTGTGGCCAAATAATTAAATCTTAGTCTCATCTATCCATCTGTGTTTTTACGAAGCTCAGTCATGACTGCATGTGGCCTTTCTTGAAAAATGGCATTTTTTTCTTGCTACCCTCCCATGTAAGCCACATTTGTGGAGAATTTGTAATATTGTTGTTACATGCACACAATGGCCACTCTTTGTCATAAATTCCTGCAACTGCTTCAGAGTTGCTGTTGGCCTCTTGGTAGCATTTCTGACCAGTTTACTCCTGGATATTTTATCCAGTTTGGAACAACGTCCTGATCCAGGAAGGGTCTGTGTTGTACCAAATACCATCCATTTCTTAATAATAGACGTCAGTGTACTTCTAGGCAGTGATAAAGCCTTTGAAGGTTTTTTTGTATCCATCCACTGACATATATATTATACACAACTTTATCTCGGAGATCTTTTGACATTGCCTTGCTACAAATAGTTGATTGTTTGCTTCAGTTGCACTACCACAGACTGAAATGCTCAAGCTTTTCATACTGAGTTAATCAAAATGACCACAGCTGATCACAGTTGAGAGTCAAATGACTGTGTGTCATTGAGAAGGCAATTAGCTTCAGTCATATTTAGGAGGGGACTGATCCTTTTCTAAATAAATGATTACATTTTTTTTTCTTTATTTTTTTCTGACATGTTGGTGTTATATCTTTCACTTGGATGTTAAAAGTTGCACTGAGGAAATACAGCTGAATTAAACAAAACTGCATATGTGTTTTAGGCTGCAAAGCGAGAAAATGTGATTATTTTAAAGGGTTTTTTTTAAGGGCGATTTTTTTTCTATAAACACTGTGTGTATGTACTGTATGAATGTATCTACAGTCTCTATCAATATGTCTTACTCACTCAGTCATCATCTGTACTGTTTTATCCTGTATACAGGCTTGTGGGGGCCTGGAGCCTATTGCAGTAGACTTAGGGCATGAGGCGGGGTAAACCCTGAACAGGGTGCCAATCCATCGCAGGCCACACACACATATATACTTATACAGTTATATATACAGTTTTAATAAAAGTGCTTGTAACATCTCAAATGTACCTTTGACTTACAACTGAACACTCTGCCTACTTCTTAGAAAATAACAAGATATATATATTGTTCATTGCAATTTAGGCTAAAAATACAGAGATGTTATTTTAAGTCCCCCCCC
>JAQMYL010000019.1:15209304-15220553 GCA_030014365.1 Clarias pachynema
CAACTGCTCAGATGTATAATGAGATAAAAATGTAAGTCGCTCTGGATAAGAGCGTCTGCCAAATGCCTAAATGTAAGATTAGCCCCTCAACCTAGAACCCCTTGCCTAGACAGAACCCAAATAAACCCTATTTCTACCCAATAGTGTAGTCTAAAATCTGTTGCAAAAAGCTTAAACACATTATCACTTTACATGATGTGAGCAGAGCAGACTTTGGAGTGTGTAAGAGTGTGCTGAAGACTTTGCACATTGAAACGCTGCATGTATTATCCAAGTACTGTACAGCAGGGGGGTTATGCATGACAGTGTTAAGGGTTTTCTCCTCATTTAACATGGTTCATTTTACTCATGCACTAATTACCACGACTTCGTCATCAGCACTGAGCCTCATGCATCTTTTTAAGTCAGTTAATGTACATCCTTACACAGAACGGCATAAAATGAATCACCAGCATTTAGCATGCATCACCAGCATGTGTACTAGTGCCAGTATTGGGCATGGTCTGAAAATGTGTACTTGTACAAAAAGTCTAATACCAACGCATAATGGATGTGGCTTCATCAGCCACTTCATTAGATACACCTTTATTAGTACAGGATTGGACCTCATTTTGCCTTCAGAACTGTCTTAATTTATTCTAGCATAGATTCAACAAGGTGCTGGAAACATTCCTTAGAGAGTTTGGTCCATATCTACATTACAACATCATGCAGTTGCCACAGTTTTGTCAGCTGTCCACCATCTTCCAAAGGTGCTCTACTGGATTGAGATCTAATGACGATGAAGAAACTAGCTCGAAATGATTTTATCTTTGTGACATGGCATGTTATCCTGCTGCATGCAGCCAACAGAAGATGGGCACTATGTGGTCTTAAATGGATAGACATGGACAACAACAATCCTCAGGGAATAAGGTGCCCAAGAAAATCTCCCCCACACCATTACACCACCAGCACAAGCCTGAACTACTCATACAAGGCAAGGTGGATGCCAAATTCCTGACCCTACCATCCAAATGTCACAGCAGAAATCAGGACTCACCAGACCAGGCAACCTTCCAACCTTCTATTGTCCAATTATGATGAGCCTACAGTATGTGAATTGCAGTCTCAGTTTCCTGTTTGTAGCTGACAGAAGTGGCTCAAGTCACGCTGAGGTCTCCTGCTGTGATTCAAGGTTCCACATGTTGCGTGTTCAGAGATGCTCCTCGGCATACCTCTGTGGTAATGATATATTATTTGAGTTACTGTTGCCTTTTTTCAGCTCGATCCAGTCTGGCTATTCTCCTCTGACCTCTGGCATCAACAATGCATTTCCATCCAGAGAACTGCAGCTCACTGAGTATTTCTTTTTTTTTTTTTTTTTTAGACCATTTTCTGTAAACCCTAGAGATGGTTGTGCGGTAAAATCCAAGTAGATCAGCAGTTTCGGAAATACTTAGACCAGCCCGTCTGGCACCAAACAAACATGCCACGTTCAAAGTCACTCCACAAAGTCAAATCACCTTTCCTTCCCATTCTGAAGCTCGGGTTCAACTTCAACAGATGCCTAAATGCATTGAGCTGCTGCCATGTGATTGGATGATTAGATATTTGTGATAACAAGTAATTAAAAGGTACCTAAAAAGAAGTATAAGTGGCCGATGAGTGTAAACTTTAAACAGAGCTAATTAAATGCTACAAGATGCCACTAATAAACAGATACAGTACTAAGTTGATTGCTTAACTGGGTATCCAATCTGCGTTCCTAAGAAACCGTCCCAAAAACTATGTTTTCTTGTTTTCAGACAATAGAAGAATAATAGTCTCAACACGTCCCTAACTGTTAGTGTTTAATGTCTGACGAAATTGTTGAATGGAAAGCAAAAATACAATTAACCTGTGACTTTTTCTCAAATTCCTGCATCATGCGTTCGTGCTGTTCCGCGATCGACAGTGTGGCGGAGTGAACTCGCTGGTAGATCACTTCTCCTTCCCTTGTCTGGAATGTGAACAATCCTTCTCCTGTATCACACATTCTGTAACACACACACACACACACACACACAGACATATGTCTTACTATACTTGTGCATATTTTACACTGAATATTTATGTATGGCAGCTAATTTATACCATGCATAAACCTTAATCTAACCTCAACATGATGAAAATTTACTTTTTAAAGAAATATGTTGAAATAAATTCTGCTGTTTCTGTGGAAAAAAAAAAAAAAAGAACCAAAAGGAAAGGTCCTCAGGGGGACCAGCCAAATGTTCCCACGAAGCCAAAACTGTCCTTGATAATGATATTCCAAATTTACCCCGGTTTTATTCCCCCTGTTCTGTCCCAGGTCACCTCTTTAGAGTTTAAATGCCCCATTATCTAAAAGCACCTTTTTATAATTTCATTAAAAAGCTAAAATCCATTAAACTCATTTCGTCCTTGAAACAAAAGTGACTTTTCCAGCTTTATTTTTATACACTATCTGAAAAAAGGAAGAAAAAAAAGTCAGAAGGGTCAAATTATTGCACTGCATCATGCAAAGAAAACAACAAAGGAGATTTGAAATTGAATTTGAAACACTTGGTGGAAAAAGAAATCAACAGTAAAAAAACATCGCTATCTTTAATAGTGAAAGTAAGATCATTTCCCTATGCACACACAATGTCACAGGATTGAACCTAAACAGATGTCTGGTCCAATCTCTCCAATTTCTGACCAGACTGATCAGAAAAAAGTTTAAAAATTGGACTTCGAAGCAATAGAAAAAGGTCATGTGGTCTGATGAGTTCAGACTGACCCTTTCCAGAGTGATGGCCGTGTTTGTGTAAGAAGGGAAGTAATTGAAGCACTTCACCCATCATGCCTAGTGCCTACTGTACAAGCCTCTGGAGCACTCTCATGATCTGGGGTTGCTTTAGTTGCTCAGGTCTAGGCTCAGCAACGTTACTAAGTCAGCTGATGAACTGAATGACCAGGTTATCCCAGACACGGTGTTTCAGGGAGCATGAGGAACCATTTTCTGTACAGCTCTCAACCAGACACAACATTGTGTGGTGTCCATCTAATGGTTAAGGTGTTGGATTACGGAAGGTTCCAGGTTCAAACCTCATCACCACCAAGTTGCCAATGTGGGGCCCTTGAGCAAGGCCCTTAACTCTCAATTGCTCTTATGTAAAATGAGAAGAAAAAAAAATCTGGATGAGGGTGTGTGCCAAATGCAGTAAATGATAATGGTGATTGAATAAAAGCTTAGACTGTCTGACTGTTTGTTTTTGGCCAGGCGGTGTACAGTATGCTGTGAGCTGATCAACACTAACATGAAGAGAAACTGGTTCTGGCCTTGCAATGTGCATTTTTGTTCTCTATTTTTATAGGTAACAATGTGTCAGACAGGACATCCACAAGTCTCTCCGAGACACTGAAGTGAGCTGCATCTCACAGATTAAGACAAGCAGGGAAGGATTTTAACGACTGGAGGCTTTAAGCGTCCACTCTTATTAGTCTTCCAGCTCCAAACTATGACACCAATAAATAAATAAATAAATAAATATGAGGTGAACACAATCACTGTAATAGACAACTTAAGATGAAAAATACCTTTCTATCTTTCCTAGACATGGCACCAAATTGATGCTTTTTCATTCTACATTTTAATAATAAAATACAATAAATATTCATGTAGAATATATTTACCTTCCAGACTCGAAGGTAAAGCATGTAGAGTCGCGTCCGTACCGTCGCAGTGAACTCAGTGGCCACATGACCAGTTTGACTCTGGCATTATGGACGTCCCACAGGTAAATGTTCTCCTGTGTGATCTGCATCGTGCACTCGCCGTAAATGTCCAGATTGGGTGTGGGCATCAGATACACGTTAAACCTCTCTGGGGACAAATAATCATAACCAATATCATGTCGCAAAAAAGAATCGATCATTTCTTACTGAGAACAGATGATATTAAAATATTAAATATACTGTATAGCAACATCAGTGAGTATTAACTGAAGGCCAAATAAAGAAGATCAGATTATTATTGATGTAAAGACAGAAGCAAGGAAAAAAAAAAAAACAGTGTTGACACCAGCAACCCACTCAAACCTTATTATCATTATTATTTTCCTGTTATGCCATTTTCCACTCTTGAATTATTCTAGCATGTAAGTGAGTCATGGCCATGAAGGCCAACCAACTGTTGCCATGGGAAATGAAAACTGGACTTTAGCAAGCCATATCAATTTGTTCCAAATAGACTAGCGCGTAACCCAAATGACTCATCACTAATTACCGCAAATGCGTTTCCTTTTCCAAGGGAAAAGCGCTGTGACGTTGATGTTTTGCTCAAATTAAACCTAATATAATAATGAAAAATTCTCCTTTAGAATGCAGAATATGTTTCACAGTACTAAGGTTACTTATGAAATCTAATCAATACCTTCCTGTCTTTACAAAAAAATTGTGTGAAAGGAGAGAAAAAGAGAAAATCGCACATTATTGCTATCACAAATTATTGCTCCTATGGGTTGGGTAAACTGTTGTACTGATATTTTCATTTATTTCACACTACATTACATGGATACCTACTATACACACATGCACGAGAAGATTCAAGATGCTGACAGATTTTTACTTGGTTATAAATAAGGCCGTACGCATATCTAGTTACAGATCAGCACAGCGGAGCAGTGCACCAAATTTCAGCTTGATCAGAGATACAGTACAGCTACTGAGTAACAGTTCATGGGTATTTAACACTGCCCTCTATACTGTATATGGGCATGTATGAATATCTGCATCCTCAGACGATTTACATTAAAACTGTCTAAGTAAATTAGATATACTGTACAGTATGTGGAACCCATGCTATTTGCAATATGCCTTAACACAAGTTTCCTACATTATTAAGCAACCTTCTGTAGTTCAAAGGGGTTACATCAGGAAGGGCATCCGGTGTAAAACCCGTGCCAAGTTTTTGTGCGGATCAGCTGGTCCACTGTGGCGACCCCTTGACGGGAGCAGCCGAAAGACAAACAACAACTTCCCCGACAGGATTTTTTTGGTTTTGTCATGGTAACATTAGGACAACATTAGTATTTGGTTGTTATTTAAAGTTAGAATTTCTTGATAATAGGAAAATGTTGAACGTAGGCCCTAAAAAAGTGCTGTAAAACAAAATCAAATCAACATTAAAACTGAAACTGATGGCCTGATCGGGACTCTGAGATAAAGTCTCGCCACAGGTTCTGTAAAAAAGTGCACTTTACAGTATATAGGTAATAATTTGGATGCTACTGTAAGATGCACCTCATGGTAATATTTTTAAATGAAAATGAAACAGGTAACAGTACAACACTAAGAGATGCATAAGATAAGATTACATGCTGCAGGAAGCTGTCTGTGATCTGAATTCGAAACCCTGTTCGAAACATCAGGGAGCATTGATGTCGTCAGACGTTTTTTTGCAAATGGAAGTTAATCGGTATAAATGCTCCGAATAAGGTTTTTGAGGTTGCAAGGTTGTATTTGGGACATTTATTCAACGTTATCTCAGTGTCATTCAATCAAAGTCATTCTAACTTTCAAAACGACTTCAGCGCTTTTACAACCAACATTGGGGTTCCAGCTGAGTAAAAGCATAAATTTATATTTCATATAAATCTAAATTTCCAGCCTGTCATATATATAAAAATAACTCATGATTCACAGTAATGGCAAGATGTTTCTTCCTGTTTGGGTTTCGTCATCCGTAGCTCCGTTTCTGGTCCCTCTGTACGCTCACTGGTGTTAAAGGAACGGTTTTGAATGAAACCAAAATGTGCACACTGTCCTTAAAGGTACTCAATCAGCCAAGTCATGTCTGGTGTAGGAATGTGTTTTCTGTCTAATTTTCAATACTCAAACATCCATAAGAGATATGAAAGGGAAAAACAGCTTTGATGTGGTGTAATCAAGTATCATTTTGCCGCTGCAATTAAAATTTCATCTTGTCGGCGATGGCGACAGCTTTATGTGTTTGATAGATGTGTTATAGAAAAAAATAAACGAACAGAAATCTTAAACTCGCACCAAATATCAGTTCAGGATTTCAGCCTGTAGTCCTGGTTTAACTTCACACGCAGTTACATCAGTTAAAAGCAAAAAACGTCATTAAAATCTCGTAAAAACAAGCAGGATACCTAATTGGCGTCTATTTTAGTGCAGGGATTTTAATGCGATCGTACTGAATATTACTGGAAATTGTCTCTCATTTGTCCTCAAGTGACATATTTAACTTTTGGCCTCGACTGAATCCTAAACAGTGATGGAGGAAATACTACACACATTCTCTACTTGAGAAAAAGTATTACTGCAGTAACAGTAGAAGTCCTCCAGGTATATGTCTACTTAGTGAAAGTACAAAAGTACTCACCTCCCAAGGTACAAGTTACTACTGTTAGTACTGCCTTACAAAAGTATTCATACTCCTGGAACTTTTCCACACTTTGTCACATTAAAACCACAACCGTAAATGTATTTTATTGGGATTTTATTTGATAGACCAGCACAGATTCGTGGCGCATAATTGTGGAAGAAAAAAATATTTTTATTCATAAAAAAAAAAAAAAAAAGTGGGGGATGCATTTGTATTCAGCTCCCTTTACTCTGATACCCCTAATTAAAATCCAGTGGAACCAACTGCCTTCAGAAGTCACCTAATTAGTAAATAGAGTGCACCTGTGCGTAATTTAATCTCCATATAAAAACAGCTGTTCTGTGAATCCCTCAGAGGTTTGTTACAGAACATTAGTGAACCCAAGGGTCACACCAGATAGGTCAGGGATAAAGTTGTGGAGAAGTTTAAAGCAGGGTTAGGTCCTAAAAAAAAAATATTCTAAACATCTCACAGAGCATTGTTCAATCCATCATCCGAAAACGGAAAGAGTATGGAACAACTGCAGATCTACCAAGACATGGCCGTCTACCTAAACCGACGGGCTGAGCAAGGAGAGTGTTAATTAGAGAAGCAGCCAAGAGGCCCATGGTGATTATAGAGGAGCTGCAGAGATCCACGGCACAACAGGACAACTATTAGTCCTGCACTCCACAAATCTGGCCTTTATGGAAGAGTGGCAAGAAGAAAGTCAGTGTTGAAAGAAACCCAACTGGAATTCTTATGACTTTCCCAACAAAATACATTTATATTTGTGGTTGTGATGTGACAAAATGTGGAAAAGTTCAAGGCGTATGAATACTTTTGCAAGGCACCATATTATGGCTCTAATTTTCTCTTATCATTTTTGTGATTAGACTCTACTTGCTCTCTCATGTTACTTTGGACAGATGAGTTAATATATGGTCATAAAATGAGTGGGACACTCATACAGTATACTGTATATTATCATGAGCAGTCTGTTACTTGGTGTGGGATGTGAGCCGCACCACGGGATGTAATAGTACGTATAAGGGCCCTTATGCAGGGCTCCTGAGTGGGTTAATGAAATATGAGGACAGAATACCTTCACGTTCATGGGGGCAGCATGGGATTATTACTTGGAGTACTGAAAAGTAACTAAAGAAAACTGATAACGATATACAAACCGAGCTCCACCGTCTCCTCAGGACTGAACTAAAAATAAGCTCTTGCCATATCTGGATGAGTCAACCCTTCCCGAGAGCTTGTGTGTTATTTATGTGTCTTAACTTAAAGCTGAAAGTGCACGCTTGACAGATGGCGTGCTGCTCTCTCTCTTAATAATGTCGGCTGTTTATGTAGACGCTGGCTGGATCTTTGTCTTTGATCTTGTCTTGCCCTGGTACAGTACCATACCGGGTGCTACCTAATGTTCTCAGGGAGTGCGCAGGGATCAGGGAAGCACCGACAGGTTGAATCTATGGATGCATCTACGGAGGATTTGAGACCTTTTTATTTCAAGATTTATCACTTCTGCTCATGGTTACCACACTTTCACTATAGAAAAGGAAAAATCTCAGGTGGACTGAGATCGTTTGATGGTTCTTCGAGGTCGTGATTAGCTGAATTTGTGGAAAACGTAATCTCGGTTGGTTTAAGAAGAGCTCCACTCCACCTGTTAACTGTTTCAGCATCATCAGCTGCATGCACGGCTAGCAGAAACAGGTTTAATTTACCCAAGTCCAATTGTTACTGCACGAAATGAGAGCTTTATTCAGTTAATAAGCTTCGCACACAATAAACTAATATAAAACACCCTGCTAGATAATGGGAATGCATAAAACTGCAAGTGATTACTAGCTCCAGCCTGCGTTGCTGTTTTTATATTAGGTTGTGGCGTAGTGACGCTTCACTGCTCAAGAATTACCAATTACTTAGCTAACTATCTGGCATGCACACACCAAAATCACGGTAATAACAGATTCATTTGAAACACGTAGATGAAAGATTTGCTGCTGCAAGCTAACATTAGATTACCCATTACCCACAAAATTGGGCTACTATTGAGCCAGATAGAAAAAGCATGTGAAAAGGAACAACTCTTTCTTCTGTTCCACATTGTGGAAAAAATTCATCTTTCAAATAAGGCCAAGGGTGTTGAGGTGGTGAGTCAGAGTCCAGATTTTTTAATTTTTTTTTATTTTTTGGTCATATTTTCCAGGTGCTCAGCACTTTAGGCTGTTACGCTTTTAAACAGTAACCGTCTATATTCACCAGGTAGATACTGTACATCTAACATACTGTACAACCAACAGGTCAGAGTATTTCAGACATAATAAAGCAAGTAAAGCAAACCCTAAT
The DNA here is from genome assembly GCA_030014365.1 of Clarias pachynema. Classification (NCBI taxonomy): domain Eukaryota; kingdom Metazoa; phylum Chordata; class Actinopteri; order Siluriformes; family Clariidae; genus Clarias; species Clarias pachynema. The sequence goes on from JAQMYL010000019.1 coordinate 15,218,039, forward strand.
TGGCGTCTTTGTTCCACTCATAAGTAAGAACGAACAATAGATGTTGCATAATGAAGTAAAAAAAAAAGAAAGAAAAGAAATACGAAGAGCGTTCAAGTCAAACCGGGACTTGTTTTTTTTTCACTACGTCAGGGCCACAAACAGACTGCCTGCTTCATGTCTGAAACACTGGCCTCCCAGGAACTCCTTTAATGGCCCAAACATGTGAAAATGTCTAGGAGCGAGGTGCACAGTGAATTTCATCATATCACAAGACCTGGTTTGAATCGAACACCCCCATGAAATCTTTTACTTTGAAATGTGGTGCAGGAAAAGTAAAAAGTCCACCAAAATGGAAATACTTTTCCAAAGAAAGAAGAAATACTTAATTAAATGTACTTGAGTAACAAATTACGTTTACTTTGTTACTGTCCACCGCTGATCCTATATGAATAGAGGTTGAAATAATTTCTACTCCTTTTACAGGTATTTCAGTTGCTTACTGTATCCACTATGCCAATTCAGACATAAAATATAGAAAACAAACGTTTAAAAATACTGTAATAAGCAACAGACAATACATAAAATTGCTAAGGATCTGTTTGACCTGCAGTCAGATTATAAAAAAAGCTGTGATAATCATTTAATTTTCATTTTGGTCTATTGATAGAATTAAATATCATCATTTAAACTTTTACTTTGTAACTTTTTTTTTACTTTTTATTCCATCACCTCTGCTGCAATTCAGTCATATCCATCATTATTCATAATAACACGCTCCTTTACTTGTTCTGTTATTTAAACACTCATCCCACTCTATACCATTTCCATTTCATAACAAAACTCGAAATGAAGTCAAGCACCTACAACTTCGAAATAGGCTCATTCAAATAACATTTATAATTGGGTCGCTTTTGAACCGAGCATCTCATAAAGGCTGGCGTTCACAAATTTGCTGATCTTCAAAGAATTAATTAGCAAGTGCTTAATTAAACACGCACCGTTCTGTTCCCTCTGCACTCCAGCTGCTAATAAATCCGGCTCACCGAGGCTGATGTCATTGATCCGACTGCCCAGGCACTCGAAACAAAGCAACTTACACCACTCCTCTGCATCCAGCTCTGTGGACACACACACACACACACACACACACACACACACACACAGGTCTATGAGATTGGACAGGAACAGAACACAAACACATAGTGAAAACTTACAGAAAGTTGTGGTAATGGCAAAAGTTTTTTGCTACTGGTGGGTAAGTTCATGTTGAAAATTGCATCATCATCATCATCATCATTATCGTCATTGTTATTATTGAAACATTGGTGATGTCAGTAGAACTTTCAAGTTCATTTGTGCTGTTTATTTAAGTAGCTGATGTCATAAAACTGCTGTTGCTTGGCAACTGGAAAATATAGCTAGGTTACTGATGTATGTCTTTTTGTTAATAAAATATAAAACAACAGCGAAAAGGAATTTCTAACTCAACTAAAACTTCTTGCTAATTACTCCTAGCAACAATCACTAGTTGATGCCACATTTAGATTCTTCACAAACACTCATTTCCCCGCACATTTCGAATTTTATGGATGAAAAGTAAAACAATGAACATCTGTCAAACTCCGAACTGAAAAAACGAAACAAATCACAGTGTTTTTTCGCATTTCGTTGGAGGGTCTGCTTCCCAAACCACTGACCTTTTAAGCTGGTATAAACACACACGCATGCACGCACGCCTGCCAGACCGCCCGCCCGCACGCACGAAAACACACACTTTTAAGGTTCACCGAGTGGAAGATTGGATAAACAAACACTTCATCAGCATGATTGAGCTGTGTTGCTTTCCTGCTCCTACGTGAAAGCACTGCACAATTAATCGTGTTAATTAAAAATTTTTTTGGAGCTTTTGGATTTATTTTAAATACAGCATGAGACAGTTCATACTAATTTTATTCAGTCATTATAGAGTGTTGCTGTAGTTGTTGCTGGTTCGGGATATTTAATGGCCTCTGTATCTGCAATGCTCCAGTTGATGCCACTTTCCTACTGTAAATGCTTAATACCTAAAGCGTAAGATTTGCTTTTTGTTTGCTGTTCAGGTTGATCCGCATTTCTGACAAGTCAAATTTCAAAATTAACAATTGCACAAAAAAAAAAAAAAAAATTATAGAATTTTGGAATGACCTACAATTTTTTTTATGTGGTACTGTACAGTGCATGGAATAAAGGTATAAGGTTGCGTTTATTAAATACAGTGGTGTGAAAAAAGTGTTTTCTCAATGATTAGCTTTTGAGGATCTTTTGGTTTACTTCACTTTGTCAGGCAGGTACTATTTAAGTCGTTTTTTTGATTGCCAACAGGTGTGGCAGTAATCAGGCCTGGGTGTGGCTACAGAAATTGAATTCAGGTGTGATAAACCAGAGTTACGTTTTTTTTTTTTCAGATTTTCTCCCTAATTTAGTCGTGTCCAATTCCTCCCCGTCACTAGGGGGCTCCACACATTAAGGCTACTACTACCACTCAGTCGGGAGG
>JAQMYL010000019.1:15232202-15243688 GCA_030014365.1 Clarias pachynema
GCATCACCCGGGGTTCGAACCAGCGATCTCCGGATGATAGGGCGAGCGCTTTACCACTGCGCCACTCGGAGGCCCCGAATATTCTTTTTTAATTATTATTATTACAAGTGACTACAAATCCAAGTGCTTTCTAGACTGTGTGTGTGTAACAATTGATTCATGCTCTGTGCACATCACAGCTGTGTGTTTTTTCATAACGGCTTAAACAAATATCTAATTTGTAGTCCGTGTAAAAGAGCACAAGAGTACGGGGAGCAGGAAACAGAGGAGATCTAGGGGGAACACTTTGTATTGCTATTGTATTGTTCTTGGAGTTTAATAGGAGAGTGCAGGAATGATGTACAGATACAAGATTGAGACTGTGGTGTAAACACAATAAACATAATCAGATCAAATGAATGTAATAAATACTAATACTGTAGCTTTTACAACTGCATACAGATTACTGAAAGATGAGTTGTGCTGCACGGTTCCTGGTAATTAAAATTTTTTTATCTGATATAAAACGAATTGCGCAATGAACATCTGAGGTTTGGAGAATTTAATCTACCGTCACATTTATCTTATAAAGTCGGACTGCAGGAGGGAGGAAACAGTTCTTAAAGCACCGCTCATTACAGCAGGTATTAAACCAACACCGTGTTACATACAATGTAGTAAATCAATACTGTACTTTCATTTGACTCTGTTTGCTCATGTACTTTCACTAGTCTATTAGACAGGGCTAGTGGCAAGTCTCTGTACTGTGTGTACCAACTTCTTGTCTTTAGTAAAAGCTATTATACTGCCTTTAATTAGCCTTGAGTTAAGCTTAGATGAATTGGATCTCACTATGAGGCAATTTTTTAACCTTTTAAACTCACAGGATCTGTCATCCGGTCCAGACAAACATCCCTCACTCTCATAACTGCATCCCGTTTTCATTAGACTCACTGGTGTTAATGAATAAATCATATTAATAACTAAATAATATGCTTTAAATGTGGTAGGAACCTTAAGGTGGGGCTGCCATGCTTTTAGTATAAATACTAGATCCAATTCCTAATACCCCTATCTCACCTACACGGTTTCACCTACCGTAAGTACGGTTCATCATGATTCACCGCGAGTTTTGGCGCTGTGATTACGTTTCATCTTTCCGGCAGGCAATCGCGGTGGCTCATGGTGCCTAACACCGCATCTCACCGCGAGTCAAACCGCATACGTAGGTGAGATAAGGGTATTACACCATTCCTTCATGATGAAAAGCATTTGCATGTCGCTGTATTTAGACCAACCCGCCGGACACAATGACAAAATAGTAAGTACGGTATAATAGACACCTGGCAAGAGCGTGGTGCAATCTGATTGGACATACTAACAACTGTTAGGGCCCAAGCGCTATGACATCAGCACGATGACGTCATGGCTATTACATCATCGTCATCGCTACGAAAGCGTTGACGTCTGATGCCGTAGTGTGTGAAGCGCCCTCTTGTTCTTCTAAGCATGAAAATCACATTAACATACAGGTTGGAATCTGCTGCAAGTAGGACGCCTGAGCAGATGGGCCTTGGGCGTGGCACAGGAGGCGATAGCGCAAGGTGCTTGGGCCCGCTCATCAGTGCATGCAACTACAGTATATTTAACTATTTTGTTATTTAATATGTGTAGACATACAGGTATGGAAAGAAGACTTTCTTTTCCCTTTGGTGTGCAATGTTGCAATCTGATGCAATCGTGGTTTTGCACATCGTGGTCCAAAGTTTAGTGAACAATATAGCTTAGCTAGCTACAAGAAATATTGGAATATCAAGCAGTTTTCTACTGACTCGTTCCTCGAATTACTGTATCTGTATTAAAGTTTCTTTGAGTGGTTTCCAATGTGGGGACTGGCTTCTAAGGGATCTGTGATGTACATTCAAAGAATCGTTGATGGAAATTTAGCTAGTGGTTGAAATCTAATCTGGTTGATTATTACACAGTACTTATTTTGAGTGGTGTTCATCTCAATCTGGGACTTTTGATTGTGCAAAATAACAGAACACAGTTATGAGAGTAAAAACAAGCTTCATTTCTCTCTATAATACCCTGCTACACTAGGACGTTTTTTCAGTCCATCCAAGTGGGATAAGGTCGTGCCTCATCTTACAAAAACAGAACGCCTTTGGTGTTCAAACCAGGACATTTTTCCATTAAAGGAAAGGGGCATTAAATGAGTTCCTGGGAGGCCAGTGTTTCAACAGTGATGATGATGATGTGAAGCAAGCAGTCTGACCATCTCTCCGGTGTACTGAGAAAGCTTTCTACCTTGTATTCATTTTGGTTTGATAGCTGCTTTAATCTTTTACTACACCAAGTAGTTTATTGTATTAGGTGCTTCGATGTATTCAATTATTGCTTTTTTTTCATATTTTAAATACGTTTATAATAGCTCAATTGGCATTTACTCTGACTTACTCACAAGATAAATTTGATTTGTTCAACTTCTGTGCATAATAATATGCTTTAGACCATTAGATGTGCACTCTCTCTCTCCCTCTCTCTCTCTTTTAAGTATAATGGTAATGTGCAATACTTTTGTAAGGATAGAGAGATCGTTTACCTGAATCGCAGGCAAATGTCTTTGACGTCTCATCGCTGAAGATAATTGCCACGGCATGTTTCTTTGTCTCCCGAGGCATTCTGGTAATGTTCTTGATGTTGTGCAGCTCAGTTATCTACGCAAGTAAATGACAAAACTCATTACTGAAAAGAATAAAAAAGGGAACAAAAGACAATGAAAAAGGGACGATGTAATCATGGTATGTGCACCAGCTGAAAGGATTGTGCAGGTTGTTTGTTGCAGTTGCAAGAATACTACGGTTTTTACCAGCAGCATAATATACATATATATAATATCCGTTAAACAACTGTGACATGATGGAAAAGTAATTTTAAAGGAGGGGTGTATTATATAATGAGTGTAAAATAGTTAGCATTGCAAAATGACTGTTGTACATGTATAAAAGAACCGAAACCTTGTATTATGAATATAATCCAAATAAAATTTGGTCTGTAAACACATAACCCCATTGTTTATTATTTTCCGTGATATTCACTGTGATCAGTATTGTGCAATACAAGTGACTCGGAACGACTTCCAGGCTCTATTTGCTGAAGCTTATATAGCGATAAGCAAGCCTACAATACAGAATTAGTTATTAATCAGTCAATTTCCTTATACGGCAAGCAAACAGGAAGCTGTGAAAATGATTCCATACATAGGAAACAGGGACCTCTGCTGACATGGAGAATAAACGTGTTAGCTTACTGTGTACTGTATAGCCAATTGTGTTAGAATCCTACTACCTAGACAATGTTTCCTGGACTTATGAACAAATTTGACTTATGAACGAGCTTGGCATACGAATTTAATTCCAATAGAGGCGAGTTCTTAAGGGCGAAAATTCTTATTTTCCAAAAGAAATAATCTGTAAACGCAAATTATCTATGCAGATAAACGTAGATAATCCAGCCACGCAAAAATATTACGAATAATACCAATTTCCAAGACTATAATCATATTTTTGCATATAAAAACAATGAAAAACATTTTGGAAGACATTTAAATAAACTAAAACAGGAAATAAAATCCAAAATAAAATCCACTGACGCAAACAAGTTTTGAACGGTTCCTGGACATACATGCAATTTAACTGGCGTTCATTTTGTACATTCAAATTTCAAAAATCCTCTGTATGCCCATGCCAATATCTCGCAGAAAATTTAATTGTTGATGTAAAAATTTGTGAGTGAGGGCACTTTATATACATTATATACAAAAATCTGATAAAAATTATTTTTCAGATTCATAACTAATTACTCAAACTGTTTTTTACATAACAGATCTGTTTAAATTGTTAAAAAACAAGTACTGACTGAATAAAAATGTTTTTGGATGATTTTTATAATGCATTCAAATTTAAATGTCAAACTACGGTAGGAAAGAGTATCACAATATACCATGAGCCAAGAAAATATTAAACGGTAAGGTAAAAAAAAAAAAGAAGAGTGGTATTTACAGAGAAGTCACTTCACTGCTGCTTCAAATCTGACAGCGACAGCATAAAAGTGTTTAAAAGAATAATAAATGTTTTTGTTTCACATGCAGTGTCAACTACCTCAGGGACATAGAAACCATATGCACTTTACTCTACGTGTGACAAAATCCAGCTTCAACTTCTCTGAACAACAAAAAATAATAATAATAATAAATATCTAAAAACAGAAGTTCAGCTGCATTTCCCACAAACTCTGCTCTACAGAAACATTTTGACAGCAGATGTTGAATTTCCTGCCAACTGGGGACTTTGGGGGTGTAAAATCGTGTGTGTGTGTGTGCTTATATTAGTCACACTCGCAGCAGACGGCACAGCTCACACTCTGGCAAATCAGAAGAAAAATCATAGTTTTGGAAAATGTGCACAGCGATAATATAATTCAACATAATTTATTATAATATACTCTACCATATAGGTCATGTACTGTACCAGTATGACTTTTTCTTTTTATACTGCAATAATGTCTAACATTTCATTACTATTGCTACATTTTTTAAAATAAAGGGTTCTAAATGATGTCGTGGCTGTTTTTTTTTTCTTCTTTTTTTTCTGACAATACCACGATACAATTCTATTTAAATGGAACGTGATACTGTGTGAATAAATTGGTGAATTTGTATTTGTTGTGCAGCGATGACAAAAAAAAAAAAAGAACCACAGACACAACATGACAGTTTCTAAAATAAGAAAGTCAGACTGCATTATCAAGTGATGCCTCTATATCACAAAAGCCCAATGCCATCACATCGATCAATTTGATAGAGAGCAAAGTGTTTTTATGGCCAGAGGAATAAATGAGTTTCTAAACCTCTTGATTCTTCATGTAGCACCCGAATGCCAGACCAGAACAGAGGGCAATAACTCAAACTCAATCAATCACCATGTCCATTTAATTGCAGTCAGGACTGGTTACGCCAAGTGAATGTTAATTCAACTTAATTCAATATGTAGCATTACATTTGGTAAAAACAAGATTAGAACAAGAGAAAAAAAAAAAATCAAATTGCTTACTATGTGCTCTACTCTTAGACTATACACTGATTATCCTTGATTTACTTGATTATCCAGTAAATCTAAGTTTGTAGAATTGAATTAAAGCCTTAAATTTGAAGTTAAAAGGAAATGACATTAGCGTGCAGGTCCATATTATACAAAAATATATATATATATTGGTGAAGGTAGGGATATATACTGTATGTATGCAAAGATTCATGGAAGGATTGATAAACGGATGGAATAATGAAATAAAGGTGGATATGGTTGAAGGGAGGAATATCTCTTGCCGTGTTTCACACACTAACTCACGAGTCAAAGATTTAAGTTTATATGTATTGTGACAGATGCGTAAGTGATGGGAGTTCGCCCAGATCTTTTTTTCTTCCCCCTCACTCTCTTTAAAGGGCTCAGTATATACAGTAGACGGCCTTCCATTCTGCAGGTGGGTAAAAGGGCAGGGTTGCTAAATCTGGCATGGCTGGCAGCAAACATTCATCAATGGACCTCAGGCTTGCTCCGCTCTTTAAAATGAGACGTGGTGCTTGACTGCCAAGCGCATCGTTGTGAGGAGCATGCGAGAGCCGCTGTCTGCACTCTGCTTCCGTCATCACATGCTAGCAGCAAGGAGAGTGGCACGTGAAAGGGGCCATGCCACGTGCTCCATGGGCTGTAAAGGTGTGTAGAATTATCTCACTGTTTAACCGCCTGCCAGGAGACAAGCGCTGAAGAACTGCACGAGCTGCACCAGCACTTCCAGCTTCGCAGAAAACCAGCCATCACAACACAGCCGCCTAAAGGGAAAAGGCCGCTGTTTTGACGTAATGCCCTTGTTCCCGGCCAGGAAAGCCACCCAGACGTTGGATTTTCGTGCTTGAATTACACCTGAGGCTGGGCCGAAAGAGTGCTGGACGGGCCCGGCTGGCCACGACTATAGAATGTGCTGTCGAGGAATCTGGAAGAGCTTCTGTCTGAGAACCATTTCTGCCACTCTGCCATGGCTATTGCTCACCCACTGAGTGCCTATTTGCCAGCTGTGCAGACCAGCACGTGCACATCCTCACTCCTTTCTTCCCTCCCACCCCTTCCTTTGCACATTTTCTCAATAAAACTACCCTTTTTCCATAATACTTCGTGTCTGTGGTGCGCCCCAGCAAAAGATCATAGTATGGATATACAGGAAAATTGGATGGATGGATGGATGGATGGACGGATGCATGGATGGATGGATATACGGTTGAACGGAATGAGAGATGGATGAACATATAGATAAATGTATGAGTAGATGGATGGTCAGAAAACTCTACTCATGTCACAAGTTGTAATGTTTGTGACACTTTGGATGGATGGACAGAAAGATGGATGGTTGTACAGCTCTCCTACAGATTGCTCAAGTGAAACATTTGAAATATTGTTTGGATGGATGGATGGATTCATGTAGGGATGGCTATGCAGATGGATGGAGTTCATCTTTTCATTTATCTTCTATATGGGTTATCCTGTATACAAGGTTGAGGAGGCCTGGAGCCTATCCCAGGAGGCTTTGTGCATGGGTACACCAATCCATCACAGGGCATACACATACACACACCCACACACTCATTACAGGCAATTTGGAAATGCCAATTTTACTAATCTGCATGTTTTTGGACTGGGGGAGGAACCCAACAACAACAACAAAAAAACTCTATGCACACAGACAGGAATCAAACCCATGACCCTGTACAGTAGGTGCGAGGCCACAGTGCTATCCATTATGCCATCAGGCCACCTACATGGCTGGAGTAATCATGCTACAAGTAAATACAAGATAAAGATACTGGATGGATGGATGGATGGATGGATTTCTCAGTGAGTTTCCTTAGTGTGCGTACACCACTCACAAGCCAAACATTTGAGATATAAATAAAAAAAGTTTGACAACACTAAGACTTGCAAGGACATTGAAAACCAGGTGAATTTCAAGAGTGCAGTCTAGAGAGAATCCACAAGTAAATAAAGTGGAGAACAAATCATCTCATAAAGCTCTGATATAACTTAGATTTGACATGTTCTCTCTGCAGAATATGTTTCCCTCGCAGCCACATTCTCAGCAGTGCATAAAGGTATAAAGTGTTTAAACATTTCCAGCATGGGTCTATGAGTTTCCAAAGTCTTGCAGCGTCATTGAGCATGTTTTTTTTCCCTGCCACCCCCCACCACCACCACCATGTTTATAACTTGACATTTTGGTGCACTCAGAGTGTTGCTTGTCGTTAAACCACCTCAGGCAACTGTGTCTGTCTCGTTAGGCACTTTTTCAGTGGGACCTTTCAACATGATTGCTATATTCCCTCAAAGCTCAACTGTGCGAAATATCTGAACAAACTTCCGCAGTGACAAAACACCCCTGCAGATGTGTTTTTTGCACTTTAATTATAACTCAAGGAAGAAAATACTCGGCTTTTACTATCTACATCATTGTTACACGCAACTGAGGATCTGTCATGGACTTGTAGCCTAATCTCGCTGACACACTGTGAATCCTTCATTGTTCTGGACTTCCTTCCTCTTCTATTGTGTACTGCTGATCCATCATGGTCAATTGATTACATCTGCAATTGCTCTTCTCTTGTTCATCCCTGCATTCACCACCTATTGAATCCCAGCTCACCAGGAAGTGAACCGGCCTCAAATTTTTTTATTTTTTTATTCTACTGCTAAATTATATCTTTTTCACAGTGTCTTCATAAAAGATCCAAGGCTGTTATTGCAGGGCGGTATTTGTTTGGTTCTAAAATGAAATAGTTTTTTTTTTTTTAGATAAATGTCAAAAACATTAGCCACAAAGATGCTGCATCGGCTCAAGTTAAATCTGCTATTCTGCATTTTGCATCTTCTTTTCCCCTTCAAGCTAACTTCTTATTAGGCATCATTCTCCTTTTTTCTTGAATATTACCTTCATTTTCCTTAACAATAAAAGTGAGGTAATTCCTAGTTATAAAACCTACAACTTGATATAATGTCTCCAGTAGGAGCCATTATAGCACAATGAAGAAAAAATAAAATAAAATTACAGTGTTGAAATGTCATGTTTATAAGTTACATAGCCACAAGAGAGGCTTGAAAGTCTCACCAGAGTATTATTCATTACAGTTGTTTTTCGCAAGTGTGAATTATTTTTGCATTTGTTTTTCTAAGTCGTTGTTTCCGACTAACTCTAGGTATAGGATGCAACTAATTTATCACTCACGGTATTTTAGGTGATTTTAAGGACAACCTTTTGTTGAGATTTAATTAAAAAGCTTTTACTGATCAAAAGTTAAAATAAGAGACAATGTAAGAAAAATGGCTATTTATTCTTTCAGAAAAATTAAATAAAAATGTTCATACGCCTGCATTACCAAGAATGGCTGGCTGGCTGGCTGGAATAGCTGGATGGCTGGATAGATGAATGGATGGATGGATGGATGGATGGATGGATGAATTTTTTGTCCGATGTTCAGTATGATTAGATGGAAGGACAAATAGATAGATGGATTGCTTGCTGGAGGGATGGAAGAGTAGATGGACTGACACACAAACACACATACAAACACACACGCTGTGGATTAACAGATAGATTTGTACAAACAGATGGATGGACAAATGTAGACATACAGTAGTTGGATGAATGTTCTGACTGATATACAAATGGATACAGGTGCATTGACAGCGTTGAATGGGTAGAAGAAAGAATGGATAAATATACTGTATGGATGGAGGGATGGATTGTGGGACAGATTGACACATTTATACTGTACATACATGTAAATAGATGGATTAATGGATGGACAAACAGATGAATGGATGGAAGTATAGATAGCTTGATGAATGGATAGAGGGATGGATGGACAGATTTATAGGTGAAATAATAGATTATGGATGGACAGATAGATGACTGGATAGAAGAATGGGTACGTGGACAGAGACAGATGGACAAACAAGTAGATTGTTGGAAAGAAACAAGAATAGAGAGATGGCTCAGTAGAGGAATGTATAGACATAGACTTATAGATCTGGAAACCTTCTCCTTGTTTCTATAGAATATGACTGCTCATGGATTTAACACTGACTTTTAATAGAGATTTATTGATAAGGTTTTGCTTTTATATCACACTGTAAAGTATAATTTACATAATTACTGCTAGGTGAATAAGAAAGAGTAGCAGCATTACTGTAAAGTGCTCAGCATATTTATCGCCTATTAATTTTGCACATTAACTGAAACATTTAAAAAGAGAAAGAAAATAATGTTGTAACTGTTTTCATTTATGCAAACATTTCCTAATGGAATAATAAATAATATTATGCACTAAACAATAAGCTCTGCCATATGTGAAATGAGGAAATCTAAATAAGTAGCTTTTTAAAGTGGATCTATTAAGCAACTAATTTTAACAGGCTTACATAAATCTTATTGGTCTCCAAAATGTGTCTGTGAAGTTAAAACCCAACTCAGAAGTTAAATGCATGAAAGAGCTGTAGGCGGCTAGGTTGGTGTGATGGCGGGCTTAAAGCCAGCACGGCCAAAAGTAATGTCACTCCTCAGTCAGCGCCCATTCAGGAAGAGTGCCCATTCAGAACTTCCTGTGTTTTGGACGGCCTAATGGCACGTCTGGCAGCACATAATGATCTACCCACTGCGATTTGTCTCTCCTACAAAAAATACACCAAACTGTCAGACAAGTGTGCAAAATGCTCCTCTCATGCAGTGTGTGCTCTGCCTTAAACATATTGACTCCACTGAGGCTCATCCTGCTGATATAATGCTGCCGCTGGACACTGACCGCCGAATTAGATTCCTCACCTTCCCTCTCGGCCTGTCACTGATGACCCTGAACCGTGCCACCTCGCCAGCCAACCTCCACCAACAACCTTTATGCCATGCACAGGACAATTCACCACCACATGACCCATACCTCTACAATACCTCACTCCCCTTCTTTACAGCTTTAAATAAAAGAGCACCAATATTGCCATGGTGTGGGCTTCCTGCATCCACTGCCCATGGAGTTTCACCAGTGAGTTTACAAGTCAGACCTTGCAACAGGATGGAGGCTGACTGGCATGCAGCATGAGCAGTAACAAAATCTGTGGCCCTTGTCTGGTTCCTGTCCTCCCTTCCAGCTGAGGTGAGAGAAGCCATTACAATGCAGGTCCCCACTTCAACCTAAGAGATGATCAAAGCCCTGGACTGTGTGCCTATCCTGGCTCTCAGGCAGGATAGAAAAGCCTCAAAACATCTACCGTAGGTTTCCAGAAAGGTTTCTCAAGCAGGAGCCCACCATGCCATTAACCTGAGTCACACCTGAGGCCCTCCAGATTGGTCCATGGCAGCAGAAACCCAGCGTTATGAGCCCATGCACACCAATTCAGAACCACCTTGACCCTTTCCAGCTTGAGAATTCTGGGTCACAAGGCTGTGTCCTCTGGGAGAAACTTTCAGTACCACCTCTAACCAAGTGGTTCATTGTTAGAGGAGTTCCTATCCCCATTGCTTCTAGACACAGAGAGTATGATGACTTAAGCCCACCTGTCTGTCATTCCACAGGATGAGCAGCCATGCAGGCCTCTCCCGATCAACTGTTTCCATGGGTATATGAGGGATGTCCCTGTCACAAGTAGACCTTGGCCCTAGTAGACTATGCGACTACATTTGGGCACCTGGACTAACCACCTTCCACCACCTGGGGAAAGTCCCCAGATGTGCTATCTCTCTAAGCACTGAGTCCCCAAGAAGTGCTATTTGGGGTTGACTGAGACACTGTACCTGGGGTATCAAATTGGCCTTAGATTATTTAAGCTACCAATGAAGGTGGAAGCAGACTGCACCTATTTCAGCCAACAATGAATAACAGGTGCTTCCGATTTAACCAGGAATGGCCAACCTGAACATGTGCAGTGGATGAAAGAAGTTCCAAGATCTAAAGAATTTCTTTACCAGCAACTCACTTCTTTGCGACCTGAACTTCAATGAAGAATGAATGAAGCTGCAATTGAGTGATGGGCCATTGGCATTAAGTGGGCCATAGTCGAGCTGTACTACGTGTCTGGTCTCCATTTCATCCTTGTAAAAGGCCACATTCAATGCAGTAGATGGTAAGGGGTAAACCCATGGATGGTAAAGGACAGTTCCAGCCTCAGCATCCTTCTACTCACAATGCTCACAATCTCTCCTCAGAACATATCCAAACCAATTCAACCGGGCCTCTCCTGGACTTTATCTCCAAAACATCTAACATGGGTTGTCCCACTGATGAACTCATTCTTTATCCCATCCATTCTCCCCCCGAAGAGAACCTCAACATCGTCGTCTCTGCTACCTCCAGTTCTGCCTCCTGTCTTTTCTTCAGTGCCACTTTCCCTAAGCAGTAAAGCATTGCTGGACTC
>JAQMYL010000019.1:15266893-15284780 GCA_030014365.1 Clarias pachynema
TTATGCATTTTCAGATACAAATTGCTATATTGTGATATATATCGTTATCGAGGTAGAAAATTGCTTCTACCGTGATAAAAGATTTTGGTTATATCGCCCACCCCTATGTACATATGGAGCATCTTATTCCAGATATGGAAGATTTCCACTCAATATTGGAAAGAACATCAAAAGCAATAAGAACATTAGTAAGGTCAGGCAGTAAGGTCAAGACAAGGAGACAGCGTGTGCAGTCAGCGTTCCAGTTCATCTCAAGGGTGTTCAGAGATGTCAAAGTCACGGTTCTGACTTGGGCAGGTCACTTGAGATTTTACAATCCAACCTTGCATTTGTGACTCTCAGTGGGACATTTTCATGCTAGAACAGGCTTAGGCCTCTTTGTTCCAACAAAGATAAATCTTGATGCTAGAGCATATAAATACATTCCAGACACAAATGTGAGGGGTATAGTCAGGCGTTCACAAACTTTTGGTCATTTAGTGCATGTCATAAATAAAGAACAGGCATCAGAAAGAAAGTAAACCAGACCACTTTTACAAATACCATACATATATCGTTTACTATGAATCTTAACCAGAGACTAAGTGACCAGTTTTGATAAAATTCAGTATTTTTAATTTTTAATTTCATGATGAGATCCTTGATTTTTACCCCTTCAGCGATGTAAAATTTAAAATATGACTGGGCAGCGGTGGCTCAAGCAGTTAAGGCTGTGGGTTACTGGGTTACTGATTGGGTGGTTGGGGGTTTGAGCCCCAGCACTGCCCTTAACCCAATCTGCTCCAGGGGCACTGTATCCTGGCTGACCCTGTGCTCTGACCTCAGCTTCCAAAATTGCGATATGCAAAAACAAAAATTTTCACTGTGCTGTAGGGTACATGTGACAAATAATTGATCTGGGCCTGTATTTACCAAGCATCACAGAATCACTTAATTTAGGACTAAAAATACTCCTACCTCAGAGTAGGACATAAAAATTATTTCTGTAACTTCCTACTCTTACTTTCTGGGAAGAGTTGGACTGCGCCAAGGATAGCATACTGTATGACGTCACTATTTACGAAACTGAGAGCCGCAGGAGGATGCTGCAAATTATAGTAGGTGTTGTAGTTTTGACAGGTTTTTGTAGTTTTTTAACTGTGGAAAATAGAAAAGATGAAATCATCGCCAGTTTTGTGAAAGCTTTTTGCATTTAGACAAACCTTATAGCTGCATTACGTTACCCTAATCAGACTTCTCCAGTCACAATTGTTTCAAGCTCTGTAGGACTGTCGTAATCTAATGAAGATGATACCCTTTTACTTGTTGAGGAATTAGTTAAAAAAGAAATAATTAAAAGAAAATTCTGTTCTTTGCTGACTTCTAAAGATTGAGTGGATAGCAATTTGTGAACCATCAATGTCACCTGTCAGTTTGCCACATGTACCACTGAGGAGTGTGAAAAACTTTGAACAGTGAAATTTCATCTTATAATGGAATCTCAAAATGTGTTATAAAAAAGTATGACATTTTTGTTCAAACGTGTCTTTTATGAGCTTAGTTTTGCTCAGTGTTATTAAAAACATCTTTTCTCTACATGCGTCGGTGCCTGAACACCATTTCCTCACTATCCATAACCCTCTGAAGCTCTCCTTCATTTTGGTGGAGATAAGTGATTTCCTACTTTAAGAATGTTAAGAAATGGCACTTACTCCTACTTCTAAAACCAGGACCAAAATTGCATCACTCTGAGAATTTTTGGCCACTTAGGAGCTTACTCTGAGACGGTCTGTCTCTTTCTAAAGAAGGATACGACCATCTGATTTGCACATCAACATGTAACAGGTTTTACACCGTACCATTTTGGCCAGGCTTGGGACCAGTACTGAATCTAGTGGCTGGGGTTTGAGCATTGGCTGGGAATCGAACCCGGGCCTTCCGCATGGCAGGCAAGAAACCTATGACTGAGCCACCAATGCCCATTCTATAGTATGTACAGTAAATATTGTATAGCCTTCATCACAACTGATTCACTTGCACTTTATTGAACCCAACTCTCAAATCCTCTTTGAAAATCTGGTTTGTCCCAGTTGAGGGTATTCGACTGCATGGTTTGTCTTCAGTACTGGTTTCTCTTTCTTTAAACTTTTTCTGTCACGGTATGCCAGGTCATGCCCACGTCTCGAGCCAAGAAGTGATCACCCGCAACTCCTTTCTACACTCCAGTCGACTGCTTCTGTTTTGCTGCCTCATTCAACGTCTCGAGCCCACCTGTTCTTTATCTCATTTATCACTCTGCGCTATATAACTCTCTCACAAACAACCATTTCTTGCCAAATTATTGTGTGCTTGTAGCCCAGTTTTCTTGTGCCTCTTGTCGAGTTATTTGGTCTTGCTTTCACGTTGCTGACTCCTTGCCCTTGTTCACGTTTCTCGCCTCATGGATTGGACCTGTTTGCTACACTGACTGAACTCTCGGCTTTTATCTCTTTCACCCTCGACTACGAACTCTCCTGACGATCTGGATAAATTAGCACACTGACTGCATTCATGGCTCTGAGCTCCCGTCTTGTACCCATGCCGAGGTCAAATGGCGTCAGGCCATCGCCCTGCAGAGAGCGCAGCTGGACGATAATCAGCAAAGTCTGAAAATCTCTCCGCTCTTTCTGTTCAATTGCAGCGGCTGCTCACGAGCCTCCCTTGACTAGCGACACCCCCAGTTCGAATCCTATGATGGTGAATCTGGAACGTGCCATACAGTTTTTTTTGTCGCAGTGTTCCCAACTGATCGAGCTCCAACCATTGGCCTTCCCTACAGAGCAGTTCAGAGTTACGTACGTCATCACCCTTCAGCCCGTAATTGGGGAACCGCAGTATGGGACGCTAATGATCCTAGCTGCACAAATTTCAGGACATTTTCTGAGGAGATTAGGAGGATATTTGCCCGCTCCCATTTAGGCAGGGAGGCCAGCTGAAACCTCAAGTCATCTAATCAACTCATGATCACACCATAGGACACCATACCCATAAACAGTTCCTGCCTGGAACACTAAACTTTTCGATGCACCCTAGAGCCTTCGTTTTACTCGAGAACACCAACCCTCTCCAGACAACGCTGCCAAACCAAGGCCTGTTAGAGGTTAATAAAAACTAAAATATGTCCTGTCCTGAAGTATGTGACACCAGAACCATGCTCTGTGTCATGCTCTGTCCTGTACTGTGAGATGGCTGAATCATGTCTTGTTCCAAATCGTGAGATCCCTAAATCATGTTCTGCCCTGAACAATGCGACACTGGAATCATGCTCTGAGTCATGCTCTGTTCTGTGCTGTAAGACAGCTGAATCATGTCCTGTCCCGAGCTTTGAGGTGCCGGAGTCCTGCTCTGCCCCGTACTGTGGGACCCTCGAATCATGCCCTGTTATCATCTCCAAGGACCTCGTTCAGGGCCCAGTCCGCTCCAAAAGCCTCAACCTGCTCTGAGGGCCTCTCTTCAGTTAGGCTTCCTCTACCCTCCACCATGTGCCTTATAAACCCCCCTTCAAGGTGTCCCACACCAAGCCTCTGGTCTCATGCCTATCATCTTCATTCGTCTGTGAACATGGCATCATCTCTATGAACATTCTGTAGTGCAATTGAGGACCATTTGAGATTGAGAAGGTTCCAAGAGTTCGGTTCAACAATGGTAGAAATGCAATTTGAATAAAAAATATATATATAAATAAAACTTATACCCACTTTTACATATCGTCTGGTGCAACAATCATACAGTTGAATTGATATAAACTCTCATTCACTCACTTACTCATCGTCTATACCTGTATTCAGGGTCGCGGGGCCCTGGAGCCTATCCCAGGAGACTTAGGCAGGGTACACCCTGAACAGGGTGCCAATCCATCACAGGGCACACACACATACACTTACTCACACACTACGGGCAATTTGGGAACGCCAATCAGCAGGTCCACCAAGCACAGGGAGAACATGCAAACTCCATGCACACAGAGATGGGAATCGAGCCTGGTCGGGAATCGAACCCGGACCCTAGAGGTGCAAGGCGACAATGCTAACCACTACGCCACCGTGCCGCCTGATATAAACACTGAAAATGTTAAATAAACACTGCGGCTTTTACTGTGTGTATGTCCCTGAGCCAAACCTTTGCAAAAATGCATACAAAACTGAAAACAACAAAACCAGGACCAGGGCTGTTTCTTTTTAATAAAATACACCATGTATCAAATTTCCTTCTCCTAACCAAAGAGTGACATGCAGCCATTCTAGGTCATCCTTTAATCTTCAAATTTTTTACCATGGCTTTTTTTCTTTAAAAAAAAAAAAAAAATCAAAAGCACTTCCTTTTACATGTAAACACCGTTTTTGTCAACCACTTTAATAAAGTGCCTGCATTTTATTGCTTTGTGCTGCTGAGCTCTTGTGCCTGCGTTTCATTTCTGCTGTTTTTCAAGGGCCTGATTCATAATTAAATAGTGCACTATGGAATGGAGGTTATTCAGTAAGCAGTCTTTGATATATTAGTGTGCAATCAGAGAGATACAGTCCATATTTAATAAAATAAAAAAATAAAAAGAGAGAGAGAGCATAAGAGAGAGAACGAGACAGGGTGGACCGCACCTTTGAAATGCATTTAGAAATGACAAAATACTTCAGAGTGGGCTAAAAAAAAAAAAAAGTCAGAGCAAAATGACAAATGAAAAAAGGCTAAACATTAAACGAATGACATTGCATTAACATCATAGCAAATGGCATGACCTGTAAGCAGTAAAATGTTTTATTAGGGATGCTTCAGTACCCATACTAAAATACTCATTTACTCATATTCATAAAAACACTCTGACACTCATGGCCATGACTCAGGTTTGATGTATTTTGATGCGCAGATATCTCAGATGGCAAGAAAGGCAGCAATTTTTACATATTTCATCACGTACTATAAACGATGCCAATCAAAGCGACTCGGACTGCAAACAGTTCTCTGTGAAAATACTGTACGTTACAGGTTCGAACAATATCTTCAATTGAATGCGCAAGGGCAACAAATATAAGTGCACACAGCGGTATCTGTAAGTGTCGTCATTATTAACGAGCACACACAAATGTATGCCCAAGTGTGAATCAGTGAACGCACTTTTTCCTGCAGCAAGCACGGAGCCTTGAGATACACACCTCCTCGACACGATCTACACTTTGCTCCAGATTTAGGGTGCAAATCACTACACCTTGTGCTTACTTTTTCCCTGCTCGGAATGCTTAGGTCAGCCATCCACAAATTCTTCTATTACAGATACAGGGGTACCTTGGCATACAAATTTAATCCGTTCCGGAGGCGAGTTCTAAGGGCGAAATTTCGTATTGTGAAATCATATTTTCCCATAGGAACTAATGTAAATGCATATAACCTGTTCAAGCCACCCAAAATAATATTACCAATATTACCCATTTTCAACACTATAATTATATTTTTGCATATAAAAACAATTAAAACATTTACAAAAGACATGTAAATAGAGTAATATATGAAATAAATAGACATTAAACCTCGCTTGACCTTAATTTATGATTCCTCTTGGCACTGGTCAAAATGGATCTTTCATTTAAAAAATGAAACTGAAAGTGTCTCCATTTTCTCCTTACTCCTAAAATGCTATGTCTTCACAAAATCTTGCACAAAATGCAAAAAAAAACACAAAGAAAAAAAACTTTGCTTGGCTTTCCACTGACGCAAACAGAAAGCTGAAAATGTTTCACATGCCAAGGCAAATTTCTTGCAAAATTTTAGTTCTTAAGGCGAAAATTCGCAAGGCGTATGCTGAGGTACCACTGTAGTTTTAAGAATAGCATAGCATTTTCAACACAAATCTTTAAAAAATTGTTGCTAGCCATAGTTGTTCTGTCATCCTACAGTACATATCTCTCCCCTTGGTTTCGCTATGTGAACTGCACAGTAACTGCAAAGTTAAACCATAATACTGTGAAATACAGTTTTATTCATTTGGTATATATGTAGTTATACACTAAAAGGTTTATTCACAACCACATTTCAGCCATTCACACACATGCATTGTGCTATGTTGTTGGTACACACTTTCACTTTTCATCTCCCCTTTGATCAAAATGCTCCCGATATGAGCCGACACGAGCAGCTTTGTTTCATAAAGAGAGGCGACATATACTTGCTGATTAAACACTGCATTTTTTTAAAAAGTGAAAGCGCGCGCGATGTGAGCAGCTTTAATTATTAATAATGAAATAATTATTCAATGCTGGACATAAACAGCTAAAATCACGATGAGTATTATTCTTTTGATTATTATTATCATGTTCTTTTGCTGTTTGGGTTCAGCGTTAAATGATTATTTGAATACTATGAGTGCTTCATGTAGATTCATGCCACGAGTCATTTTATCATACAAAGATTATTACGTTGTGCTCGGACCACTGACTACAAAATTTTTATTAAAAATAAAAATGGTTTTACAAGCCCTTGAGCTGTTGTTTGTGCTGTTTTCTTTAATAATAACAATAGACAGATAGAAACAGAGAGTCTGTCTAAACAAAATTAATTGCAGCCGTTTTGCAAAATGTCCCTTTGCACCACTTGGCGGTCATTTCACAAATTACTTTTTTGAATTTTGGCTGTTGCCTTTTGGCCGCGACAGAGTGCGCGGCAGTCATAGACATTCCGCTTGAGTAACCACTGTATTTGTGTCTCATTAATGAGTGGAAAAGAATTTTGCATGCACATACACAAATGCACACACACACATTATATTTTCCGCTGTATTTGCACTCACGCAAACGCTCACTCATGCTAATCTTTTGCTCATCACAGTCGCCAGATCACACTGAATAGGATTGGTGCTGAAAACCTGCCCTGCTCCAATTATAAATAGGTCAAATATCAAATCAAATTCAAATTTTATTTGTCACATACAGTACACAGTCATACACAGTGCGATATGCAGTGAAATGCTTATACAGTACGACCGCTCATGACCTTAAAATCTAAATTATCAATAGAAATAAAAATAAATTAGGGAATGGAAAAAAGAATAAAATATAAAAACCTTTTTTCTTTCTAGAATAGAGAAAACCTGCAAAGAAAAGAACAAAAACATCCTCTTGAGACCCGAATGTCCTCATATGAGGACATGACATTTTTTCCCAGCTACATCTATATATCCTTATTCTTTTGCCAAACCATGAGAAGAAATTACTATGTACACTTCAGTTCAGGTCTCAAGAAAATAAATAATGCTTTCATGGATAGAAAGATTAAGAAGTACGACTCAACATTATTCTTAGTTTGGGAAAAAAGTCTAATATCAAATCAGGGTATTTACAAAATTATAATGTTTACAGAATTGCAAAACAAATCGATTCAGTTTATCAAGGTATTGTGATAATATCTTATCAGGTGGCCCCTAGTGATCTCAATCCCTATTACACTGTATATGGCAGTCCAGACTCCGGTCCAGATCCGGACCGAGCAGTAAGTCAATCTAGACCCCACAGATTAATTAATTATGCAATGTAATAAATTGTAAATTTACTTCTTTGAAATAAAAATCTGAAAGGGCTTATTAATAAATTCTATCTGGAATTTATCTCCTGAGTTATAGCAAGCCTGACCTGAGATTAAGGTTAAATGTAACTGTTTCCCTGTTTGACCTGTATGACATCACAGCTGACGAGCCTATGACAGAGTTCAAAGGTTGGCTAATAGGTGCCCGTTTAAAACTTTGCCAGTTAATTGAATGCAGATTGTGCCATTTCTCACACTAGGCTGCTATGCATTTTGATAGTCTTAGGGTCCATTCACATGTTGCATCTTTTGTGTGCTCGATTGTGTTATTTTAAATGGAGACAGGCAACAAGCACACTCACAGTAGAGAATGGCACTTGTGCGTTTTTTTCATGGCATGTCATCGCAGGACAAGATTTCTGAATGCCACAAATGCATCGCAGGTTATGTGATAAGAACCATCCAATCAGCTTTACTCTTCCTGTCTTCCTGGTGAAATTCTTCACGTTTTCTTCATGCTTGAAGGATGGAAAGCACCCAAGCACTTAATTTATTTGCGGACAATAGGGAAAAAATGAAGTAACAGATCTACTACAAGGGATTTTATTATATCCTGCGACTTCTTTGTTGTCAAGCATCGAGCTGCTCATGGTCGTTTGGCAAGGACAGACGCCACAGGAGCGCGAACGCTTTGGAGAGGATAAAACAGCGTGGCTGGCATTTGCCATATTTTTTTTACACTTTTTACTTCAAAACCATTTTGGTATTACAGTGTCTTGTTGTGTTGTCCTTTACGGTTAGGTTGTTTAATCGATTTATTCAGGCGTCAAAACATTGGAAAGTTGGAGCTGTTTTGGTTCACAAACAACAATTTCTTTTGGAACGTACAGTATTTTGAATCTTGTGGTTCAAAGTAAGAGGCTCAATATCTCTTTGCTTTAACCAATATTGAATAGCCTATATCCAATTTTCTTTGTCCACAAAAAAAAATCATCATGCCTCATATTGCTTTCAATTAAATTTAATTAAATAACTCCAGGGTCCACTGCTTCGATTCCCAGCCAGACTCGATTCCCGTCTCTGTGTGTATGGACTGTGTATGTTCTCCCCGTGCTTGATGGGTTTCCTCCGGGTACTCCGGTTTCCTCCTGCAGTCCAAAGACCTGCAGATTAGGCTTATTGGCGTTCCCAAATTGCCCGTAGTGTGTGCCCTGCGATGGATTGGCACCCTGTCCAGGGTGTACACCGTCTCGTGACATAGGCTCCAGGCCCCCCGCGACCCTGAATACAGGACTGGATAAAGCGGTATAGACAATGAGTGAGTAAGTGAACTGAGTATGATACATTCTATTCTACAACTTAATTTAAATACTGTTACATTTTTATTTTTATGTAAGACAAGGGGATTTCCAAGCACAATGATATTTGTCTCCCTTTTTTTGCTGATCTGAAAAATGATCCGACCCGTGACTCAAAAACCGTGAGGCAAGCAGTGAGTTCTGTGATCCAGCACGTTGCACCCCTCCTAGCAGCAGCTAACACAAAAGGCGAACAAGTTGCCTGTTTCAAAAGGGCTAAGTAGGTTAAACATTCAGAATACAAGTTCCAACTACAGTACATATACATAAAAAAAATACATCCCTAGATTTTATGACCAAAATTCTAGGTATGAATCTGTATTTATTATATATTATTACAAATAAGCTAGTAAGCAAAACTGCTTTTTATTTAGAAACTGAAAATGTAAAAAAAATCAGCACTGGAGCTGCACGATGCGTGTTATTGATGCACCTTATTTTCCCTGTTTGGATGATTCTTTTTCTTCAGCCGTTTTTCTCTCAGAATGCCAGAGTACTTAACTACTTAAATACACATTTCCCATTGTCATTGAAAGGTCCTGTCCTCCCCATTAAAACACAAGAGGCCCAAATTCCCACCATCCAAACTAACACCCATGCATTTTGTGTGTTTTTCTCTTCCACACTCCAAAGGCACTTCATTTAAATGCTAAGTAGTTTTTTGCACTGTAACAAATTGTTTATCTGCACACATACCCCAACAGCTAAA
Organism: Clarias pachynema; assembly: GCA_030014365.1. NCBI lineage: Eukaryota > Metazoa > Chordata > Actinopteri > Siluriformes > Clariidae > Clarias > Clarias pachynema. Next base: position 15,276,485 of record JAQMYL010000019.1, read on the forward strand.
AAAAAAAAAAAAAAAAAAGGAAAAAAGAAAAAAAAACACACTTGTCTCTAGGGAGCATGTAGGGCACACTAACCTTTAGCGAGGAACATTAGTTAAAATGTCAAAAATGAGGCAGGAGCTACACATGCACACAGGGACGCTACAAAAATAGCAGAGAAATAATGTCAAAAACGCAAATGTAGGTCAATATTGGGGTTTCTCAGTGTGTTTGGCTGCAACAGCATGCAAACATGTCCTTGTTTTAAAAGAAAGGACGTTCGTCGACCTTTCTCCGGATGCGAAAGGAACAGAATCTTCCAGAAACCTAAGCTGGAGCTCTGCTTGTTTCTTTCATCCTCTGCTATACAGTACAGTAGGTGCTCTGAGTCAGGATGCTTAGAATGAATAAGACAGAAATGATTAACATTGTAGTGATGTCATTGTGCTGTAACAAATATGAGATCAACTTATACAGGTGAATAGATGCCCGTAGTTTAATGATAAAATGTATGCAACGAAAAGATATTAATATGTAAAATACTATTATAATATACTTTGTTGACTTTCCTTTAACAGCTTTAGGAGCGACATCTAGCCTAGGCATAGAATGAAAAGGTGTTTCTTCAATAGATCTTTAAACAGGACAAAAGACTTTTTTCAGAAGGCCTGTGTCACCCGGGTTGTGACTCTATTAACGTTTTAGCCGTTTCTTTAAATTGGACTATAATACTGTTAACGGTAGAAAGAGGGATTTCGAGATTGCCAGTTATTTGTCTCTGGGACAGTTCACCCTGAGACTGATCAGCAACTGAAAAAAAGGCATGCTTAACGCCTAAAACTCAAGTGGCAGAAAAACTAAATTTTTTTAAATGACCTATTAAAAAAAATTCTTATCAAACTGTGCGTTTAGGGTTTTCGGATATGTTGGGTAGACCCAAAGTTGTCATTACTTTTAAAGCACATAAATTTTACCCCAATGGAATATGGCAATGGCGCAAATTTGTCAATTATTATTATTGTTATCATAGAAACAACCAAAAACACCAATAAAACCACATGATCATTCGTATAGCTACATCTCGGCATTGGGCAAATGCCCTTATCCAGAGCGACTTACTGTACATTTATTTTTTTTATCTCACTATACATCTGAGCAATTAAGGGTTAAAGGCTTTGCTCAAGGGCCCAACAGTGGCAACTTAGTGATTGAGAGGTTTGAACCTCAGATGTTCTGAAACATAGCGCAATGCCTTAACCACTGAGCTACCCCAGTACAGTACAGTATATGTGCTCTATATTGGATAAAATGAAAATAAAAAAATAATAATTTCATCATATTGCCTATGTTGTGCCGAAAACTGTCACTCCATATTGCAAAACCCTGACCCCATATATATTTATTAAAACATACAGTAGCAATGGCTAAAAATCCTCTGGGTTTTAAGGGCTACAGATGGATATATTCCAAAACCCCTGACAATGGTGACAAATTGTAGTCCGTGCATTTTTATTCTAAAACTACGGGGGTCTATTTATCCCTTGATTGTCTGCGTAAGTGCTTGAAAATAAGTTCAAGCTGCTGGAAAACAAACTGTACTCATGAGCCGAGTTCCTTCGGCTCCCCAGCTGTGGCGACAAACAGAAATGCAAATCAGATTGTCGTCCAGAACCTTTTTTTTTATTTTTTATTTTTTTTTATTCTGGCTTTGCACAGCAACATTTAACCAGAGTCCGTGCTTTTCTGAATTGGGTCTGGCAACGCCCCAGGGCGGAATCACACTAAGCTCCTATTGAGCATCGACTTCTGAGAGTCCAAATCGCTCTGACAGCATTATGGATTTTCCAGAAGCTGTTAACTTAGTGAGGAGATCAGGTGCTTAACGAAGTGCAATTAACAAACGACTGAGAATCTCCTATATACCCAACTCCCACATGCAAGCTTTACATAATCGTACTTACCTAAAGAAAAAGACAGTAAATAGGATATTATGTGACCAAAGGTTTGTAGACAACTGCCTGTCACACCCATATGTGGGCCTTCCCCAATCAAGCAACACAATTGTCTGGAATGTCTTGTGTACCCTATTGCATTATGATTTCCCTTTATTGAAAAAGACACAAGCCTGTTCCCGCATAACAGTGTGTAAAGTGAGTGTGTAAACATGTTTTCCGAACCTAGAGTGTAAAGTTGAGTATGCTGAACAGTGCCCGTAACTCAACGCAACTGCACATCTTTAGGCTGCATACCAAGCATTTTCACTTGACATCAGTGCCTGCCTTCACTAATGCTCTTGTGGATGAATGTGCGCGAATCCGCTTAAATATTGTGGCAACCCTTCTCAGAAGAGTGGAAGCCAAAAGGAGCAAACTCTATATTAATGACTAAGAGTTTGGAATTGGCACATATCAGTCAAAGGTCAGACATCCACATATTGTTGGCCATATCTTGTATCTTATAAATGTAGTTAATTAAATTGGTCTTTGGGGTGCTGTTTGTTTTGGTACGTTCTCCATTAAACTAAACAGATCTATTTATATTGGGGTCATGTGACACAGGCAGATGGCACAAGGGCATCAAGGGCCTAGTGGTTAGTTGTTAGTCAGTTTCCTCCCACAGTCCAAATTGCCTGTAGTGTTACCGACTTTCCCGAAGTGTATAAATGAGCATGTGAGTGTGTATATGTGTGTGTGTCCTGTGTTGGATTGGTACCCCATCCTCGTGCCCTAAGTCTCCAGGGATGGGCTCCAGGCAAACCTGTATACAGAATAAAGTGGTATAGACAATGAGTGAAAGTGAGAGTAAGTGAGGTCACAGACAAATGACTATGTGACTTATGATAGGAACTGGTTGCCCCAAAACAAATTTAGGGGTTTTCAACACATTGGGAGTAAATATGCAATTATGCAATCAGGAGCCTAAAGATACAATTTAAAAGTTGGAAGTTTATGTATAGTATGTAGATTCTCCGCAGCAACCTTATTTCCCCTCTCACCACTGATCGTCTCATCATATGCATCTGTTTCTCAATGGTTAATGTCTTACGTTATGCTTGAATGATTTATACATCACTGTGTGCTTTAACAAACACACACACACAAAAAAACATTCCTTTGGACTGGACTGAAAATTAGAACCAAAAAAGTCCTATAGAAAACCTGGAGAACTATTCCTCAAGACTGCATAAAAGATACAAGAAAGGCTGACTCTTTGGAAGGAAAATATGAAGAACTGAGTGGTGGGTCAAGACGAACAGCACAATATTGTAAATGTACTACAGTATGTACCATATAACCCTGCTTATGTCAATTTAAATTGCAGGTTAACTGCAGCAAAATATAGCAGTTGTAAACTTTTGCAAGGCACGGCATGACTCTATATAATAAAAAATAGTACATTTTTCTTGGAAGGTTTTTTTTTTTTTTTTTTTAAATTTTTTGTACAAATACATATCCTGATGCAAATGTCTTCAGGTCATGATAGTGCATGTTGAACTATGGAAAAAAAGGTTGGTGGAAAGTACACACTGAATGCCAGCGATACTTGTGCATTGATGCCTAAGGTAAAGAAAAACAGAAAAAGCAGAAGAGCAGCCATTCTTCAGGTGACTGAGAATGTCAAGGCAGGACGTGATCAGACTGTCAGCAAGAACAGTCTGTCCACGACCACATCGAGGGATATTATAGTAGAGTTGCAGTGCATAAACCCCTCATTACCAAGACGAATGCACATTTGGGAGTTCAGTGGTGCAAGAACCACAGAGACTGGTCTACAGAGAGCTGGAGGGGGGGAAAAAAAAGTGATAGTGTCAGATGAGTCATCCTTCGCCATATTCTCAACAAGTGCATGTGTGGCATTCCTCACCAGAACAGTGCAGGGACGTTCTGACTGATCATCCTGTAATGAAAGGTTTTCTATCCTAATGGGAGTGGTCTATTCCTGGATGACTCCGCCTCCCAGCCACAGGGAATGTCTGCTTGAACGGTTTGATGAGCATGAAATAATATGTCATGGCCTTCACGGTTACCAGATCTTAACCCCAATAACCACCAATGACAGATTGTGGAGTGACATGCTAGAAAGGGCTCGCCAACACCGTCATGGAAACAGCAGCTGATAGAAAATTAGTGGATTGCGATTATTTGTGTCTTATTCATTTCAAAAACGGGAATAAAGAAACAACAGTGAGGAAATGATGTAATCAGTTTACAGCCGATTGCATATGAGATAACGAGACCTATTATATTCCACCGATGTTCCACAATATTAAATGTAAGTACAAACAGATAAACATACAACATATGGTTCTTAGATATGGAATAATCAAAGACTATCTGCCTGTAACAGCATTCCCTGTTGTGTTTTATTACTTAACCCAGATATTTAAATCTTTGAACAATATGACAGCAAAATGAGATAACTCCACTTTTGCAGTTTTTAGAAAACCTATAAGTACTGCAAGCTGATTATTTTGGGCCTGATCTTTTATTCACAAGTATAAGTATAAAATGGTAAAATATTATGTCATAACTGTTTATATCGGTTTATTTCTCCACCTCCAACAGTTGTGACAAAAAAAAATCAGCCTGTAGTTCTGTCTAACTCGTGCTTTGATCATCTTTTGTAGTGAGTCACTGGCAGCAACTTGGACCAAGGAGTGTTGGAGTGCTGAGGTTTGGTGCACACAAAACCATTTTACAGTAATTACAGATAGTGTTGAAGATCATAAGGACCATTAAAACAATAACAAAAGTTCAGTTTCCTGCATCATAAGATATCAGTTTCAGTTGCACTTGAAAACATAATGGTATACTGTAGGTATGCTCACTGTAATGTCCATAAGTGCATCAACTGGCTGCCTATACTGTACGTCTGTAGTTCCATAAGATCATAATATAGCTCAAATATCCTTATAATAAGATAATAAAATGGAGCAAACAGAACCAGACATAGCAAAGGCAACAGCTTTCTAGCACACAGCATGCACATCTCGTGTCTACTGTACTGTACATAAAGCACTTGTTTATTTCTTAAGTGTTATAGCCTTATGTCTCTGCTTTTTCCCCCCCTAAAAACATTACCATAACATGCATCATTATGGCTCCCAAATAAGCAAAAACCATTGCTAGTGATACAGTAGCAGCAAGAGGGGAAAAAAAGAAAAGTGTCGGTTTGGAAGTAAACCAGAAGGTCACACTACAGTATCCTACACTGCTTCTTTAAGTACATAATTTGGTGTTCGAAAAACATCCAAATCACACATTGTCCCACTCCACAGAATGCACAGAAGACATTACGCAACACCATACTGTACATGTAGTTCCTGAATGGTGGCGTTTCTGCAATGGTTATGGCTTTTTCCTGGATCCAACATTCTCCCCAAATACTTTGAATGCATTTCGTTCACTCAAGCCAGCCACTGATCAGGTGACAGAATAAAAAAAAGCGATGCGATGAGTGATGGCTTTTCAGGATGAGTCATATTTTGCCATGTAATGCAACTGTTCCATGTCATTGTTTGGAACTTAAAAAACTTGGAAGTTCAATGCTTCTTCAAGAAGGATATATGAAGGTTTTTAAATGGCATGTTTTATTATAAACAACCTCTTATTATTTGCCAGTATAAGTAAACATCTGTATTTTTGTTGGTAAACAGTTTATTTGGAAAGTTGCCAGCTAGCATGATTATCCAATAGATGCTCCTCTCATTCTTGTATTTTTCAGATCAATGGAAGGAAAAACTCAAAAGTCAATAAATTTACTGCTTTAGGTTTTAAATCTTTTATTTATAATTCATTTATCCACGATGTATAGGCTAATATTGGAAACTGCCTCCTAACAGCTATGGGTCAGCTCACTTTTACAGCAGAGAAATGTTTTTTTTTTTTCACTTCCATTATTGGTTTCTTTTTTTGACTGTCATATAATCACAAAAAATTAAATAATTATCAAAATGTCATATCAATACAAGCTATTCTAATGCTAATTATGTTTTTAATTAATGTTTGGACAAAATAGCTACTGTTGCAACTACTAAACCATTAAAGGTTTTGGTGTAGACTATTAAAAAGTGCATGCGATGTTGCAGTCTGTTTGTGCTAATCTATACCTTGTCTTTATATTTTATATTTAATAAAGTGTTCGAATTACAAATTGTTAAGCAAATGTGACAAAAACAAATGGTTTAATTACACTAGACATCCCCACATGGTTCTGCCTCAGTGGAATTGTCCTTACATTGCTCTTTTAAATCCTCCTTCAGTTTAGTTTACCCTTGGCTTCTATTTACATTTTTGTTTTCTCTTACAAAACAGTAATTTGCTCGCTGTTGTCCCAAATGGTCAAAGCAACACAGCAGGCATTTGTAATTTGCATAAAGTTAAAACTTTTTCTCATTGTTTATTATCCTGCAATCCCTCACTCACTTATTCATAGCTTTTCCATTAATAATGACCGGTCATCAAAATCAGTGACATAAACAGGACTTTTTAAACATGCGCCACGTTCTCTAGTGAAACTGAGCCGAGGGCACATTCGTACCATTGGACACACCGTCGTGGGTTCTTGCCTCGCCCTGACATTTTTATTATATAGCTTTGCAGACTATAAATGTCTTCTATGCATCCATCTATGGCATGAATATAGAGCATCCTCTTTTACAGCAGAGTAATGAAATGAACAAAGAATGTGGGTCAGGCTGGAGAACCTGCATAAAGCTGGATTAACATGACTAAGCTGAGTTGAGCCTCTGAAGATATCAGATACATTAAGATTTCGATTATTTTGGTGGATTAAAATGAGTTAATGTGATTGCAATAGAATAGTTCAGATATAAGAGCTACGCAAGGTTGGAGTTAAATCTGTAAACAAGCTGTTGATCTGTTTTGATTTACTGTATATTAGAGAAGAGGATAAAAATCTTTTCAGTTGCTTATCGCAATATTTTTCTATGGCAATTCATGTATCGGCACACTGACTGCAGAATCATTTCACTTAATTTTTGTTTATATGTTTAAATGTGGTGATATGATATGGTTCCTCTATAATCTCACAGAAGCACTTTAATCTATTCACACATAGGCAGGAAGCACAGGACCCACAGGTCATAGTATTAGGCAAATACAACCTCAGATAAATAACATATAAGTTTTTGTCACCGTACAAATATATATTTATATATGAATATATATTATTATACTTCCAGTCAAAAGTTTGGACACAAGTTTGTATTTATTTACAGTATTACATTCCAAAAAAAAAAAATCTAAACTATGAAATAACACATATAACATTGGCTAATTAAGTAACAACAACGACAAAAGAAAGACCATAAAATTAGAAGGTGTGCACAAACTTTTGACTGGTAGTGTAAACAAAAATGAAGCCAAAAAGAAACAGACAAGTTACTGCTTCAATGGGATTTAAGAGGGTAAGTTGTAGCCAGGTGCTGCTAATCATCAGCCCTTGATTAATGGATCATCAGCAGGTGTGCAGGCTTCTATAAAAGCAGAAGTTCTGGAAGTTTGCTGGTCTGGAGCATTCAAGTGTGTGTTAGCACAATGCCAAGAGCGAAAGACATAAGCAATGCTCTAAGACAAGCAATTGCTGCAAAGGGTCTGGAAAGGGTTATAAATCCTTTTTTAAAACAATTTGGAGTTAAATGTTTTACAGTCCTCACTGTGAGCATGTTAAATGTTAAAGTCCATCACAGCACAATTAGAAGAAGACTGACTAAGTACAGTTTGTTTGGAAGGGTTGCCAGGAGGAGGTCTCTCTTCTTCTCGTATTAAAAAAACATGGAAGCATGATGCATAAAGCTGCATCTGAATAAACCACATGACATCTGGAACAATGAAAACCTCAATGAACTTAGCCAATGTTGTAAAGAAGAATGGGCCAAAAATCCACCAAATGATGTGACAGACTAATAAAGTTATACAGGAAATACTTATTTGAAGTTATTGCTGCTAAAGGTGGATCTACTTAGTATTGCCCACATTATTATTTATTTTAAACTTAAATTTAGCAAATAAATAATTGCACAGTGAACAAAGTGTTGTTTGTGTAAGATTGTATTTGTCTAACACTATATATATATATATATATATATATATACTATGGCACAGTGGGAAGACGTTTCTTGTAGTTGTTTACCAGATTTGCACACATCTTGGGAAGTTACAGCTCTCTCCGCGAATTTTCTATTGGATTAAGTTCTGAAGACTGGCTAGACCACTCCATAACCTTAATGTGCTTATTCTTGAGCCACTCCTTAGTTGCCTTGGCAGTATGTTTGGGGTCATTTTCATGCTGGAAGAC
>JAQMYL010000019.1:15296394-15309007 GCA_030014365.1 Clarias pachynema
GGTTTCCTCCCACAGTCCAAAGACATGTAGGTTAGGTTAATTGACGTTCCCAAATTGCCCGTAGTGTGTGTATGTGTATGTGTGTGTGCCCTGCGATGGATTGGCACCCTCTCCAGGGTGTACCCCGCCTTGTGCCCTTTCCTGGGATAGTCTCCAGGTCCCCGCGACCCTGAATACAGGATAAAGCGGTATAGAAGAAGATTTAGACATTTAATATACACTTGGATGATAATTACATGTATTTTAATTATTTGGTAACTCCTGTATATCATGTTATTTTTCATAATATGTGAATATACACTGATCAGTCATAACATTATTACCACCTGCCTTAAAACTGATTAGCCCCCCCCTTTTGGCCACCAACAGTAATGACCTGTGTGTTATGACATACTGTACTGTATATCTATCAGAACCAGCATTAACCTTTTCCTCAATTCGAGCTACAATAGTTTTTCTTTAGGATCAGAATACACAGGCTAGCCTTCACTCCCCATGTGCATCAGTAAGCCTTGGCCACCCATGACCCTGTCTCCAGTTCACCGGTTTTCCATCCTTGGATCACTTTTGGTCCAGTATGTCCTGACCCAGCTGTCTAGCCATCACAGTTTGGCTCTTCTCGCAGTAGGTACATTTTCAATATCTCATTATAATGCCAGCGGGAAGTGGGTGGGATACATTAGGCAGCAAGTGAACCTTTTTTCTTGAAGTTGATGTGTAAGGATTTGAGTGACTTTGACAAGGGACAAATTGTGATGGCTAGAGGATTGACTTCACAAACTGCAGCTTTTGTGGGATGTTCCTGGTCTGCAGTGTTCAGGAACTACCAAAAGTGATCCAAGAATGGAAAACCTGTGTACTTGCAACAGGGTCGTGGGTGGACGTGGTTTAATGATGCACATGGAGAGTGAAGACTTGCCCGTGTAGTCTGATCCAGGAAAAGGTTAATTCTGGTTGTGAAAGAAAGGTTTCAGAACACACAGTGCATCACTGTTATGGTGGAACATCATCATGTTATGACTGATCAGTATACAGTACATTAGTGTAAAAGCCCCTTTACTGGTGTAGAATCTGACCTTAGTATAACACATATATTCTTTTAATGACTGATACAGTATGTTTACATGAAGAAAAAAAAAGGAGAGAAAAAAAACAGATCCTTTTCATGTAAACATTGAAAGGTCATTAGTGATGGAGGTGGATATGGACTTCTCATGGTTGGTCAAACCTGGATATTTAAATGTAAAAACAGCCACACTCGCTTAGTGTGTTTGTGTGTGTAGAAAAAGATCTTAACTAATAATCTGCTCTCCTGTCAAGCTCTGTTAACGGCCCTGGGGCTTTGTTAATACCAATGGTCACACAATTTCATTTAAAAAAACATAGGTTCCAGGACATGAGTTAAGTTTGGATCTTTGCTTGATTTATGCATTTAGGTGTTTTGCTGGCAGTGTTCAGTATCTCACCATAACCTGTGAAACAAGCTTCTTATACTTATACTTTCTTACTTGAAAACAAGTAAAACACATATGTGAACAACTGCGTGAACGCAAAATGAGAACTCCATATTTTCATACTGCACACTGATAGAAAATATTTTGCGCATGTTCTTTAAGTCAAACAATTAATTTGTCAAAATATCAGTGTGATTTTTGTGTGATTTTTTAACTTCATCTCCCACTGTTTTGTCACAATGAATAAATTTAGCCTGCAGTTCTGTTTGTGGTTATTGAAGTATGAAATTTAGTATCATTTGGGTATTTGTTGTTTGAGTTTTAATAAAAATGTAGCCAATTTATATAAACTTTGATTTGATTTTGTAGTGAGTCAAACAGAAAGTAGTGGCAGCTAATTAGATTAGATTACATTTAATTCAATTTGTTTAGGTTAGGTTAAACTTCGGTCACAAATATTCGTAAGAACTACAGGTTCGTACGAATCTTCCTGTTACTACGAATTGAGACATTTGTGGCAGGGATCATAGTTTTTACAGCCTCCTTTGGAAGTTGATACAAGGTGTAGCTGCTGCTTTGGTTCAGCTGGATCAGGAAGTGAACGAGAGATAACATGATAATCTATGCAAGAGTTGCAGATTGAAAAACATAGAACCCTACCTGCAAAATATGCAGAAATATCCAGATGTAACAATCAAGAATGGTGAAGAAATTAGTTGTTATTTTTTGAAAACTCTCAGCATAAAATGAGGTTTCGTACGGCGCACATGCATCTCTTATATATGACCCCCGTAAGAAACACCACAAAAATACACAAACACTGGTAAAATGACATACTACCAACTTGTGAACACCATACTTTTACCTTAAAAACGCCCTATGAACGCTGTGGGGTCGTTTGTATGAATGCCATAGAAATATCAGTTTATTCAGTGCTCATAGGAATGCCGTAATATACTAATAAAAAAAAATATATAAGAATGGTTTCTGAGTGGCGTAGTGGTAAAGTGCTCGCCTTTCATCCGGAGATTGCTAGTTCGATTCCCGGGTGATGCTGTAACCTCTCGCAGTCAGAGATATACAGTAGAGAGAGTTGATTGGCCGAGCTCTCTCAGAGGGGAGGGATGAGAGGTACTTAGTGCTCCCGCATTATTTACGGCTCTATAGACAATCATGGGCGTCTGTGAGCTCACGCAAGTGACGGGGACATGACTAAATTAGGGAGAAAATCGGGGGGGGGAAATAATAATGGTTTCTTGCAGCATACCTACAGCCACCGTAGGAATATCGGCTGTAAATGATCCATTAACATCGTACTGTACGTGGTTGTTAGGTAGTTCCAAAAGGGCTCCTAAGGTGGCTCTATAAAGAGTGGATTTCATGCCACATGCTGAGAAAATTTTGACCAAGACCATCAACCTTAAAAAGATCCTAGGAAATGCTCACGTTCATATGGTGTTAGCAGCCATTCATATGGGTATTTGTGAACCCTGTTTTAGATTAGATTAGATTAGACATGTACAGAGCCAATGAAATGCAGTTAGGATCTAACCAGAAGTGCATAAGTGGCCTATTTACAATAAATAGCAATATGGTAAATGAGGGTATGAGTCCAGAGTGATTGTGAAAATAGGTCAAGAAAAAAATATTTTCTTGCACTCAAAGTCTTTTTAATTACAACAATTCTTGGAGATCATTTAATTTTAATTTTTAATTACCTTAGGTACATGATGACTCCTTATGATTCTACAGAAATGCACCGTTTAACCAAACATTTTCCCACACAAAGGGTACACAGCTCATGTCTCATGTACACAAACCACTCATGTATATTTTAAGTTCTGTAACATTATTTCTCTGCTTCCCACAGTGCTTACACTAAAGTAACCTACATAGTTCTCTTACACATATTACATGGTGTTCGAACAACGTCCATATCACATAATGTTCATTTATTACTGTTGAAGTGACTGCAATGGCAGTAACAGAGTGTAAACGTCCTTTTATGTGGCCTTTAAGCAACATTCTCCAAAAACCCTTTAAACAGTTTCAAAGCATTCACGGCAGCCGCTGTGTTTTTACATAAAAAAGGAGGTATTTTTACATCACTGATTGTGTGACAAAAAGATGCTATGTGATTGGTTCTTTACAATTTGAACATCTGGCAGCTACGTGTCATGCTTTGCTTAAAACCTGTAGAACTTTAAAGCTAATACAATGAGGTTATATAGGAGGTTTCAAAATAACTGTTTTGTTATAGACAACCTTGCTTGCCAGAGAATAATCATTTTCGAAAGTCTGAAAATGGCTTTTTAAGCATTCTGTTCAACCTGTTCATATAAATTAGGAGAAACAGTGTTCACAATGCCTACATTACATGCATTGGTTAGGAAGGTTTCTTTAAAGCAGGGCAACACCAATATTCGTTACATTTGTAAGGTATTATTATTATTATTATTATTTATTCTACTACTTAACCACAATAATCTAGACTATGCACACACATAATATTTAATAAGGAGAAAGTATAGGCGATATACCACAAACTGGTATTTGTATAACATTGCACAGCTGTCAATAAAATAAAGTACTAGATTAAATAAGTACATAAAGTGAACAATTTATTGATTGAAACAACAAATATGTGCCACCACAACTTCTACTGCTTTGTAGCATTCACTCAAAAAATCACACTTAAATTGAACTACATCATTTTTTTCTCACCCCTTTTTTAGAAATTATTTTCTGGCCACTGCCAACACTCAATGTGTTGCAAAAACCATTGATCTCAGACCCTAGGGCTTTAACCCCACCTAGTCCCCATTATATTCTGGGTCTGGTTGAGCTATACAGTAAATGTACTCCTGCTGCCTGGCATGATGTTGGTGCCTGATGCTGACACAGTTCTGCTGCCATGGCTCGACTTACCCTCCAGACCTGCCTGATTTATCCTGATTCATAATACTTCATTCTGCTCGCAGCTTTGGCACTTGGGACTGATGCTTTCTATTGTGCATTGTACCACATCGACACCCTAAAGATTTAAACTTCTAAAAACAGCTTGTGCCCAAGGAGCACTCTTATTTCAGTGGATAATGTCATCCGGATATTGATTTGTTATATATTTTTACCCAGGAACTGCTGCTGTAATCATAAACCTGCACTCATACCAGGACACATTCACATCTGTTTGATTCTACCATTCTTTAAGCACTCTTGAAAATGTGGGGCTTCCAAAAAATTCCAAATTGTTGGGAAGATTTTGAAAAAACACTACAACAACACATTATTTAATGATAAGCGAATTTAATTATTTGTTTAAAATATGTGCTTATTTCAGTTGCAGTGGCTGCAATATCATCCAAAACTAGTTGGGACAGGGCCAATTTAAGACTAATAACAATATAACAAGTAAAGGTAATGAGAAGCAAGTGCTGTTAAACAGGTGGACCAATTATGATATAGTATACAAGGAGTTTCAAAGAAAGTCCTAGTCCTTCTAGAGCAAGGATGATGCAAGGCTTTCCGATTTGCCATGAACACATGTGTGATCTCTTGCGAGGTTGAAAACCATTTATGCATACACATGGAAACCATCATGCTTCTGTATCGGATATCATGATGTATTAACACCAATTGTCGCTGCATTTACAAATACAATTTATGGCAGCCATACATGAATGTGTCCAAGACTTCTCGGAGCTCTGTCTCATCTGAGATGGATAATGACACACTGGAAACGTGTTGTGTGGGCTGATGTCAAAGAGGAAAAGGACCATCCATGATGTCAAAGAGGAAAAGGACCTTATCGGCATCGGGTCCAAAAGCCAGCATCAGTTATGGTGTGGGGTGTGCCAATGCCCATGGCACTGGTAAATTGCATATCTGTGAGGGCACTATTAATGCAGAAAAATATGCTACATATGCTGTAGCAACATATGCTGCCATCCAAACACCATCTTTTTCAGAGTCATCCCTGTATTTTCCTGCAGGACTATGCCAACTGCATTCTGCTTGGATTACACATCCATGACTGCTAAATGCAGAGTACAGGTGCTAGACAGGCCTGAATGCTCTAATTGAGAATGTGTGTTGCATTATGAATTGCGACATATGGCAACAAAGACCCCATACAATTGCAATTGGGATGGGGGAAACTTGCTTTGAAGTTTCCATCATTGGAGAGATACTGTACTTACAAAGGGTTACTACTGTAGATTACTAACTAATCAGTCATCAGTCAAACATTCTTGAAAGAGTTGTATTTATTTATTTATTTATTTTTAATGGGGTGGGAGGATTAGTCCAAGTATTGAAGAAACAGATATGCCTTGAGTCGTCGTTTAAAGTTTGTTAAATATCTTACTCTATCCCTAAGAGATGGTGGAACCAGCAGTGCTGGAGGATCGGAGGGAACGTGGTGCAGTGCATGGTGTAATTAGAGCTGAGGGATACAGTAAGTGCTTGCTGGGCCATTTTTAGCTTTGTAACTTGACCCACTGCTGCCCAAATGCTCAAAAAGTGTTGTTAACAGAAATTGTATGGATACACATTGGTAAACAGTCAGCTGTCTCTATTTTTTGGAGGATGTTGCAGCTACCAGATTTGAAATGAGTAGATCATGTCAACAAACAATTGAAGTCACATGGTAAATCATCAAGTAATTGGTTGTTGTAGAGATTTCAATATAGTACAAGTTGAAAAGTACAGTATCTAAATAGAGAATATTAATGGTTTATATGCTCACTTGGCGGCATACTTAGTGGTTAGAACTGTCGCCTTGCACATCCAGTATCCGTGTTCAATTCCCACCATGGGATTTGTGTGCATGGAGTTTGCATGTTCTCCCCATGCTTGGTGGGTTTCCTCTGAGTACTCTGGTTTCCTCCCACAGTCCGAAGACATGCAGTTTAGGATAATTGGAGTTCCAAAATTGCCCATAGTGTTTTAATGTACTTGTGAATTTTGAGCGGAGGTCCTACCATGTTTGTAAAAATTGGAATAAATACAACCGTCACCATTGGCCTCCAGTGGTCACCATTGGCCTCCAATGTCCCTAGTTGGACTACAGAGGTTCCTGGATGGATAGAGATGGATAAGCTCACTTACTTGTGTCAAAATAGAATCTAGGCTTATGTCATCTTAGGTACTATAGCTTTTTTATTTTGCCGCTGTCATCTCTGACTTGCTTATTAGGTATCTGAATAAAAATCTACATCTACTTGCTTTGGGACAATGGGCCTCATGCAAGAAGTGATATATGAACAAATTATTTCTTTTTTTTTTTTTATTTATGATCATAGCTTTGTTTGTACCTGTTCATTTCTGGGATTCACCAATGCTTTCTTATTTTTGCTTTCTCTTAGATAAGAGAAAATTTTACGAGTGGCCCGGAGCCCTCTTGCCAAGATAAGGAAAAAAAAAAATCTCCCACTTTCACAGTCTGCAAACTGTTTGTCCAATCCATGGAAACAGTTTTAAAATTGAGAAACATAAAATTGCATCAGATAATAAAATCTAGCTTGATGCTTGCATGCGTTCTGCTTCTGAATGGCTTATAGATTGCTGTTAGATGATTTGCCATCCAGGGCTTACTCAGAGAGCACGTTTTTAGAGATGGCACAGGTTTGATGAGACAGATGAATGGCTGCTGAACTGTTTTGGATTGCCATGAGCATTCTGAAACACATAATTATGAAAAACACCATCGAGTTCAACTGTTATTATAAAAACCCTCAACTTTAAAACTCTAACACAGGTGACAGAAATTATGCCCTCTGCATCCATGTGCCATCAAACCACTTATTTTATTTCTTCATTTGCGTCATTGGGCTGACATTGCATTCACAGTATCACAAATCTTATGCCATTGCTGTGTTTTTGATTTACGTGTAACACTAGTGCTCGTGTTCTGGAACACATTTACTAACTACTTTGATCTCACTGCTGTTATAGTTATTCTTTTTCTTTTTAGTACCATTCTTTGTTGGCATATCTCCAATTCTAGTGCCTAATTTGCACATGGTGCATCAAGCACCTCCCCTTATATGGTATTTAGGGGTGTTACCTAGGCTAATTACATGTTAATCACTCTCAGGCTAATTACAGGGTAATTACAGGCTAATCATTCTCAATCACTCATCATCTATACTGATTTATCTTGTATACAGGGCCATGGGGGCCTGGAGCCTATCACAGAAAATTTAGGGTATGAGGTGGGGTACACCCTGGACAGGGTGCCAATTCATCACAGGGCACACATATATACACACATTTATTCACACACTATGGGCAATTTGGGAACACCAATTATCCTAATCTGCATGTCTTTGGACTGTGGGAGGAAACTGAAGTACCTGGAGGAAACCCACCAAGTACAGGGCAGAAATCGAACGAAGACCGTAAAGGCGTAAGGCCACAGTGTTCTTCACTAAGTCCTCGTGCCACCTCTTCTAGTTCTATGCACCTCTAGTGTAATATCATGTGAGATTCATGATTCAGCACACCTGTGTAAGAGCAGACTGGGATGGTTAAGTGTGTTTGGGGCATCTGGAGTTAACTTCTTTTATTTCTTCTCTTAGAAACAGGAAATAACAGAAAAGTAATAGAAACTGTAAGAGGATTTTTATGAGAATGTTGCTGCATGAGGCCCAATGTATGGCATTATACAAATTGAATTGAATTAGATCTGAAAATTTTCTGATGGTTTAAGAATTTCTTCAAATAGCGTTTTAATCTGTTCCTACAATGTTGCAGAAACACAAGTGCTTCATAATGTTAATTTTTTTGGCTAATGCTGAGCTAAGAATTTTGGATTTCACATTGAATGACCCTGTCTTAGTTTGCAGGTACAGTAAGCTGTACAGAGTTATACAGAGAGATGAGTTTGTACAAACACATCTGAGGACAAAGTTTATATTCCCTAAAATTTTGACATTTTCCCACCCTCTCTGTGTCTTTTCAATGTTCATAAAAGACGTAATGGCTACATGCTAGATCACTAACCTCAGCCCTTTTGCTTATTTCCCATGTGCCTAGCAGCAGTGTAATCTAAAGTGTGAGAATGTCTTAGTCTTGATGTATTTTTTAGAATTATACTGTATATACTGTCATTGTTTAATTTGTTCAGCTTTATTAAATTATTTATGTTACAATAAAAAGAATGTCTGTCATTTACATTAGGAATTTGCATAAATCTTTTGTAAACTACCTAAAGTTCAATGATTTAGATTTAACTAGCGGTCACAGAACCTTGCAACATTATATTCACAGCTCAGACAAGAGAAGCTGTTCATAGTCCATCCTCATTTCATGTTTTATGCATATGTGTCTGTGAAATTCATTGTCCCTGGCTTTAATGGCCAACTATTCATTTAACGTCTTAGCAGTTGTTACGGTTCAGCACCTCTAGTTGATTTATTGACATGAACGTATGTGGCATGGTTTAGGGTTCCCCACTATTCGCGGTGAAGACCCTTACCACTACCATGTCACGAAGGTCAGCATTCCAGTGGTGTTCTGAGTGTCAACTTCTTCTTTCACCTAAATCACACAAATGTTCACTTATAGCACTGGAGACTTGGTGTTGATGGAGACTTCGATATCCTTGTTTACAGTTATAATACATTTCCAACAGCTGTTATATATAGATGGAGGAATAACAGCTTATGGGAAAAACATTTTCTCATTTCATATTATGACATATTATTTACATTCATGTCATTTGGCAGATACTGTACCCTTATGCAAAATGGTTTTGCTTTGTATTCTCAAGCAACAGCATCCTTATACTGTACTCACAGTATTTGAGAAATCAACTCTGAATGGTGTAATGTGCAGTGTGTGTTAATCTGTTAAGCTAGCTGAGCACTGGTCCACTTTTGGCTTTTTAGCCAATCAGCAATGCAGATCATCTACAGGGAGTCAGAGGAGAAAGCACAGCAGTGGAGTGGTGTGGGAAAAATTGAGGACCTTGAAAAGCCATGCATCTATGGGTTAGTTGCAGAGGTTGGATGGGGCCAGACTTGCCATGAATGATTTAGAGGAATCTGCTCATGGTGGCTGAACAAGGGTAACTCAGTGGTTAAGGTGTTAGGCTACAGTTTGGAAGGTCCCAGGTTCAAATCCCACAACCACCAAGTTGTCCCTGTTGGGCCCTTGAGCAAGGCCCTTAACCCTCAGATGTATAACCCTCAGATGTATAATGAGTTGCTCTGGGTGAGGGTGTCTGTAAAATGCCATAAATGTACAAAAGCACCTTATTGTCTGTTGTGGATGGAAATGACTGGGAAAAACCTACTATGGTAAAAAAGAGCTGCAAGTCTAGAAGTCATTAGAAACAATTGTTATTATTTATTCATAGTTACTCTAACCCTGTTTTCATCAGATGAACTGCCATTCATGTCCACCAGACATGCTGAGACCCATGCAGAAACACAAGCTTTTGGAAAGGATAGCATGAGGTTAGTGTCATCAGCATACACAATATACAATATAACTTATCAATATATACAATATACAATATAACTTATCAAAGAGGGTCTTGTGGGACACCTGTTAAAAGTCTGCATGGAGCACACGAGGACACCCTCTATGACCATACAGCCAGATAAAAAGCAACCCATTGCCATAATACATCACCAAGACTTGTTAGAATGAATAATAGAGTCTTGTTTTAAGGCTTTGGAAAGGTTGAGGTGGATGAATATTATATGGCTTTGGCATTTATAAAAGACATACTTGCCAGTTTGATTTTAATCATAAATTTCTCCTAAATTCTACAATGATTTGCACATTAAAGAACTCACATTATAGCTGGGAGCTATTGCCATATCCGCATACTGTCCTGATCTCACTCGAAGCCATTTCCACATGTTTGGTCCATTAAAGGAATTCCTGGGAGGCCAGCATTTCAACATTTCCTGCATATTGAGAGGATGTTTTACCTCGATGGTATCCAAGCACTAGTGAAACACTGGGATAAGTGTATTAGAGTAGTAGGGGATTATATGAGGTAGTTTTTACTCTCATAACTGTGTTCTGTTAGTCTGAGGCATTACAACTCGTACATGGGGTTGTAATGCCTCAGGAGCTACAAAGGAGGGCAGCAATGAGCAAGCCTTTGTAAAGTTTAACTCCTCATAATATCTGCCTGTCACTGTTTGCCATTAATGGTTTATTGAGATAAAACCCTAAAATGTACACATTGTTCTATGGAGACCTTTAATAAACACCCAACACTGCCAGATGTCAAGCTTTATGTTATTCATATGCCATAGATGCAGTGCATTTTGGACCTGTCAAAACTATGGCAAATTTACTTTAGTAAGATTGTAAATGTACTTAATGTAGTTTAATATAAGCATATACATTTTTCCATTCTTAATTTTCATACAACTTACATTGTACTCAAGTGGAAATTCTGCCTTTAATTTAAGTATGATGATACTCAACTCAATTAACTCAATTAACCAAACTAATTCAACTGAAATTGGACGACTGAGAGTCTTCATCAAGACCTTGCACAGCACTGCCCCATTTATTCATTTGTTTCTTTGTACAAAATTAGAGCAAACTTGACTGTTCTGGGTGAAAGAAACAGAATGCAATCACTCACTCCAGTCAATCACAACAACAGCAGCCAATCACGGGTGTTTGTGAGCTTGGGTATTCAAAAGAAGGTGGTAGTTAATGCCTTGACTGAGGTTCATGGTATATAATGAGTCAGGAACACAGTGTGAATATTTCAGCGAGATGGACATCCTGTACTTGTAAGAAATAAAAAATTTAAATATAAATAAAATGGTACTTTTGGGGAATATGAGAACGTTTTGTTCATATGATTTTGAGTCATACTGGCGATGTGTTAAAAGACGAAAGCCAAGCAGCTGATGATACACTTCTTGTGTATGGAAATCATGAATCATGGTTATGAATATGAGTTTAATGATGAAAACTCAAAATGTGCCTGCCACAAATTTACACGTTTTGTGCTTCGTGCACATGGCACAGGCGACCAGAGCGTGCTTTAATTTCACAGATTTGTTAGTGTTAAGGAGAACTGCAGAATGTAATCAATGAGCAGAGCTCTCGCACTTAAACATTTCCAAGACCTGCCCGTCTAAAAATAAATATAAACGGGTAGCTGTTCTTTGTTTGGAGCAACGGTGCTGCTCAGGTTTGGCTTGATTCTGATTAGGCGGAAACGTTTAGCAATGGGAAAGAGTGACCAGTTTCCATCTTAAAACAAAGCAAAGCTTCAGATAAAGAATAATACACAGCGTCAGTTATGGCTGAAAACGTGAACTTTGTAATGCATGTGTGTGGTGGGCAAAAGTACAAAATGAACTCGTTCAGAAATCGAGTCTAGAAAGTCATCATCATCATCACATTCATATGTCTTCATCTTTTCTGTATTCCTATTCCATTTTTATAAGCATTAACCTTACTGGGATCATTCAAGAGCAAAAAATGCCAAATCATACTTTTACTAACAAGCTCAAGCACATTCTGATAACCTTCCACTTACATACTTATTAATGTAACCAATGAATTCTATGCTACACCTAGATCTAATATTAGTAATACTTTTTTTTTAGATTTAAAAACCAAAAAGTAAAGTTTCCCTATAGGGATCGGCACAAACATCCCCACGGGGATAGGAATATCTAACAATTTTGTTTGACCTTGTGGGGACATTTGGGTTCATGCACCCCATTCCCTCCTACCCCCCTCCCCTCCCCCCCAACACACACACACACACACACACAAACACACAAACACACACACACACACACACACAAACAAACAAACAAAACCATTTCCAGGCTGGCTGTTGGTGCTTTTGGTCTAAGTCCTGCTAAACTCTGAATGGGTTGGATATAGAGGTGTGTTTTCCATGAGATATTCGACACCAGAAGCTGAATTCAGCATAAATCCAAACCTGGTGCAGAGCTGCATTAGTGAACCAGAGGACAGTGAAGAGAAGTTTATTCACATTTTGGATGTACAGTTTTAAAGCCAAGAAGCTTCATAATCACTTCAGTGTCACATAGGAGCCATATGAGGACTTTTAACCTGCTGGAGAAGATCTCAGGATTTCCCACACGTACGTAGATGGTTTAATGTCTATATATAATATAGTATACACAAATTATATA
>JAQMYL010000019.1:15317535-15328696 GCA_030014365.1 Clarias pachynema
TAAGGGCCTTGCTCAAGGGCTCAACAGTGGCAACTTGGTGGTTGTGGGGTTTGAACCTGGGACCTTCCGAACCGTAGTCCAATGCCTTAACCCCTGAGCTACCCCTGGCCCCTGGCTTAGTTGGCACAACTTGGTAACTATTTTCAAAATGACAACATTTGAGAAATTGTGAGAAAAAATATTTGACTCTTGGGGCACGTTTGGGATTTGAACTTACAACCTTGAAGACACATATTAGCAACTAAACATATTGTCTTCAGGCAATATTGCCACATTGTTTTGTATTTTCCTGTTAAAGAATACTGTAGTTTTTCTAATAACTCATGACTTACTCCACTCAGGTTGGTTTCCAGACCTGACTCCATGTGTCCTGTTTGATTTATAGATGACAATCAATACTACTACGAGGAGACGGAGCAAGACAACATCATCGAGCCTGAAGCACCGATCACCACAAAACGTCCTGACACATACTCGCACGCAGACAGCATCACCGTTGTGAGCACCGAACAGATGTGTAAACATGTTTTTTGTATTTAATTTTTTTTTCAAATAGACCTAGTTTTGTTGTCCATAGAAAGAAAAGGTCTCTTTTAGAAAATGCAAAAATTCCCAGCCCCTCAGTGGAAGGACCAATCTGACCCCACCTCGCTGTCTGTGGCTCAACCCCTTGGGCTTTCTGCCAGTGTTTACTTGACATAACAACCTTTAATTGTTTGGATTTTAGATTTGTTATTCATAAAATCATGATCTCGTCAGTACATTTGCATAACTCTCTACTGCACCTTTCCAGCTACTTTCTCATATTGACACTGATCGCTAACAAACGTGGTAGAAAATACTCTGCCAGTTTCAAAAGCTTATTTAAATTTTTCAGTTTTTTTTTTTAATTTTATTTTTTTACATTTCTTGATGTTTAGCAGGTTGGGGTCTGCCGTGTCTCATATTTCTCTATGCATTGTCAAACACATATGGTATATAATATTGAGAGCCTGACTCAGGAATGCAGGTTTGGTTTTCTTTTAATAGCGAGCTCCTTGCTGAGACTGTTTGCTCGTGGGTAGTTGAAGGTTTGCGGGATTTGAACAACTTCCTGAAACCCAAGTAGATGAACTCGCAGGACCAGAAATTCCTTAGTCTGTTTTTTTTAAAGGAACAGTAGAAATGTGCAAAATGCAAAATGAAGAATGTGCATTGACATGAAAAATATTGTTTTTTTCAATACAGCACAACTTGTAACATGTGACACAAAACTTCGAGACCAGTGCAAAGGCACGACATGTAACAGGTACGAATGGTAGCAAAGACTGATTAAGTACTCACCAGCACTACTATGAGTTTTTTTTTTTTCTTTACTTTTTTTTTGTAAATTCCTAAAACAGCATAGGGTGATACTGAGATGGAATTGAAGTCATTCAGTACTAACTGAGTTGAAAGCATGTCCAGTATAAACATATTGTGAATGTCCTGGGATGAGTACAGGATGAGCTGTATGATTACAGCAGCAGTTTTCAGTTGAGTATACAGTACATAAGTTGAGATTATCAAAAAGAGCACGTAAGATTTCAAAGTCTGTTTAGAGAAATGTAACTAAATATTAATCCTTAATACCTGGTTTAAAAAAGTTTATTGGTAATGCACTCACAGTTTTGGACCACTGAATGTTGTTTTCTGTATAGGTATGAATGTCCAGCAGGATGTTTGGACAACCCTGCAAAAGTGACTGGAACTGTGTTTTATGAAATGGTAAGCACTTTTTTTTATCACTGCTAAGAGTGGTCTGTAAGCATTTTACAAAAGTAAAAGAATCACAGTCATACCGATATTTATAACTGCACTCTTGCTCATGCCTATATACAAAAGTTCTATACACAAGAAATTAAGTATGTGAATTTGTAATACATGGGGCATTCAAGTCAAACCCGGGTTTGACTTGAATCTCTCGTATATTGTACAATGTTATTTTCAAGTGTTCTGTTTATTTTGGCTTTTGGAAATAGATCCTGAAGATGTGATGTTCACTTTAGCTAGCTAAAACTGATTTGTACATTTTACTTAAAAGCTTTGCTGTTCATCCTTATCTGATAAGCTTTTGACAAATATTTTAACAAAAACAAGGTTATATATTTAAATTAAAATTACATTCTTGATTTTTTATTTATTTATTTTTTTTAAGTATTATTAGTGTGCAAGAAATAAAACACTTTAGTAAATGATGTTTTGGAAAATTATGGACTCTTGGGTTTTATCAAAACCTTCATGGTGGGCCACACTTCTTTGTCACTGATTATTTGCCTATAACAGCATGCTTGGTTTTTTTTGTTTCTTTATTTTTATTCCAAGCAGATTTTCAATGGGGTTTGCTCACCAGATTAGATGATTCCATCCTACAACTTATCTAGCATCATCTTTTTCAGCATTCGAGTATCTGCAGGGCTGGCCTTCATTACGGAGTGATCGATAACAATGGTGGCTGGTTGGATGTCACAAGGAAGGGTAGACAGGAGTTTTTCATCAAATCGCACAAAAATGGAGTTCAGTCTCTTGGGTGAGTCAATTAAAGAACAACTAATGGTATAAATTTGTTACTCTACTGGTATTGTTACTCTACTGGAATGTAACATAATGAATGTGTGGTTTACAGAAAATATCAGAGTGCCAACGCCTTCACCGTATCCAAAGTGTCCAGTAAGTATAATTTAAATGCTGTACCTGAGTAGACACATTATAAACACGGTAGTGTAATCTTTTATCTTGTCTTGCAGTACAAGCCGTTACATGTGACACTACAGTGTCTTCATTGTGTCCATATGAAAGCCCTGTTAGACACTGTCCCAGGTAAGGAGGGTTTTTAAAAAAAAACTTATGATTAGGCCTTGCTGGGATTCGAATCATGTCAAAACTTAAGTGTTACAAAATGCAATAAAATTTTAGACTTGAAAACCATGAATTATAAAATCACACATAATAATAATAATAATAATAATAATAATAATAATAATAATAATAATTTATGCATTATAGACTCTACTGTCCCCAAAACTGTCTGCAAGAATACCCCCAGGTCTCCAGAGTCTTCGGGACCAAAATCTATTCAGATGTAAGTAGTAGTAGTAGTAGTAACAACAACAGCAATAATAATAATAATAATAATAATAATAATAATAACTTATAGAGTGTTTTATTTTTTCATTTACATGTTAGATCATAAATCTTCTTTCTTTCTTTAAAAATTTTTTTTTTCAAACCAGTAAATCATATATACACCATATTCCCAGAAAGATAAACAGATTTTTTTTTTTTTAGTTACACTTAATAATTTATAGTACCTTGTGACTAATGTGTGTTAAAATGAGTAACTGAATAATAAATGCATTGATTTAATGCTTGGTTTTAATGTTTAATGTGTTTTCGATGTCTAATGGGTTAACATGACTGTTTTTCTTCATCAGAAATCCAGTATCTGCAGATCAGCAGTTCACGCTGGTGTGATAAAGAACGAGCATGGTGGCTACATCGACGTGATGCCAGTGGAAAACAGGCTTTACTATTACAGCTCCTATCAAAACAACGTTTTGTCTGAGAGGTACAGAACAAAAGTTCAAAGCTATTCATTTATATCTATGTAATGATAAAGTGTGTGTTAATCACATGAATCTGTTAATGAGAACAGAACATGAAAATAAGTGCCGATTTGATGTGTGTAATGATTCAGGTTATTTCATAGAACTATTGTGACTTTTGTGCAGTCTGATTGCAAACGTAACATTAAGCTGCAAACACCGCAAGCACATGAGAACATAATTTAGGTTGCTAATGTACCATGAGAGGCAGGGTACAAGCCTGTGAAATGACTGTAAATCGGATTAGAAACAAAAACCGTACCAGTCACACTCAAATATAAAGCCAGAGATTATAAAAAAGTCCAGTACCATGCACTGATGAGGTAAGAAAACAATAGTTTTCTTCTAATCACTTTCAATGGCTTTGTATTTTGATCTGTGTAAATTACTTCCAGTTCACAGAAAAAAAATGATATCAACCATGCTAGCTTATTTGTGTAATTATTAATGTTAAATAAAGCAAAAAAAAAATGGACATGGAAATGTTAATTTAAAACTGAGTGTTAAATGCTAAATGTTCAAGGCATTAAAAACATGCAGATAATTGGCATGTCCAAAGTCCCCATAGTGTGTGCTTGTGTGCCCTGCGCTGGATTGGCAACCCGTCCATGCTGTACCCTACCACGTGCTTCAAATCCGGTGGGATAAGCTCCAGGCTTTTAGATAAGCAGTATAGGGAATAAGTGAGTGTGTTCAAGGCATGTGCTGATAATTGGTTTGATGATATGGTCCAATATTTAGCATACATGCCCAATATAATTAATAATTGTTAGGAATATATCATTTAATTAATCCTAAGGCTTTAAGTGAATCAATAAGGATAAATCAATAAACAAACAGCTTTAAATTAATCTATGTGTACTGGTTTTGCACACTGAGACAGAAAGTCTGCATCTACAGTATTCTGTTTACTTAAATGACATAAATTAATAAAAACCCAGCATGGAATGTCATAGTACAAATGAATGATTAAATGTCAAAGTACAGTATGAATATAAGTATGAATGTCTTATACACGGGCATATTTTATTGCGCATTGCTATTGAATGTTGCATGCACTATAAAAAAAAAAAAAAGAAGACATTTAAGCAATTGAAAATACATTGAAGAAAGTCAAATCTATCTAGTTTTAAACTAATTTAAAGGCTTTTAAAACAAATCAAACTTGACATGTCTTATTCTATCAACAATTATTTTGATTATTTTTAAAGGTTCCATATTTTACTATTTCTTTAACATGTTACAGCAGTTCTCAGAGCTCATCAAAAGTGTGTTAATGTAACCCCTCAGATAATTTTTTCATACTTTAAACACCCAGTAATGCATTTCTCTTACAAATATGCTGTTTCAGGTTCTATGTAAAGGAGCTACAAACTGGGTTTGGGTATCTTCTTATATGAGGTCACATTAGGGGGCGGAATCTAATTCTCTTGTTTAGTTTCTGGTCAATACAAATATGGCTAATAGATGTTTTTTCTCAGTTTTTTAGACCTACTGTAGTCCAAAATGACTAAAAATGGGATTTGTGCATAATTTTTAAGCAGTTATTTTTTAAATAAGCAAATGTAAGAATGTCTCAAAAATTTTAAATAATCTTTTATTTTGATTTATTGTAATCTTCTAATGAAAATACAAGAAAGATTTGATGATATTCAAGATATTTTCACTTATGAAAATGACCGCTTTTTGCAGTTTGGGAGAGATCTAAACAGTAACACTGAGTCAAATGAGCTGCACGCATGAATTTCAATGTGTTGGCGCCATATCATTTGACAAAGGCCAATCAAAGAGCAATCCCATCACAATATTTATAAACGCTCTATTTTCCCGGATCTGCATTTAAGTGTGAAGGAAAGGATGCTAAAATTTGGGTGTATTTGCATTAGCATAGTCAAAGCCTGAGAAACATAAAAGACAGGCAGCCTTATTAGCCATGTAATGTAACTGAGTGAAAGAGAGCAGTAAGTATCTTAAATGCCAACATGATCGATAGAGAAACATACAATACTCAATACGCATTGCAAGATACCTCTGTTCTCACTTTTTTAAAAATACTTTTCTTGCCATCTTTCACTATGTTTGAAATGTTGCTGATGAATTGTTCTCTAATCCATTATGCTCTGTCTCTTGCAGCATGCAGAACCCTCCAGGAGGAAAAGCTTTCCGAGTGTTTGCAGTCATTTGAGTGCATCCTGAACTAGAATTACTTTTTTTTTTTTTTGGTCTGGTGGTTGTTTACACTAGTGATTACAGAGCTAAATACAGTTAGAAGGTATAGAACAATGAAGAGATATGTACATATTTGTTATGTTTTCTTGAACTAGTTTCACAGATGTTACATAACGTTTTGTTTTTTGTGATGTTCTCATCCTGACTTTAAGGCATTTATTTAGAGGAAAATACAGGGAATATCCAAAAGGTCCAAGAGGCTGAGTACATTATTAGAACAGTTTTATTATTTGAGCATTTTATGCCAGATCATTTTGTTTTTGTTGGCTGAAGATACATATATAAACTGCATATAATAATAATAATAATAATAATAATAATAATAATAAATACTGTATATTTATAGCTGTACTCAAACTTATTCAACCTCAATTGAAAATTTGTTTTTCTGGGCAAAATTATAGACTTGCAGCTGTTTGTAATAAATCAATGATACAAGAGCAATTTAAATAGCTTAACACAACTAAAATAACGTGTGTTTTCTTCAAAGTCAACACAAAATGCTACTTTGAATGACTACTACAGTATCAAAATTATTCCACCCCTTGATAAGAAACAGCTTCAGTACTTAGTAGTGCTCCCATTAGGTATTATGACTTGCTGAAAACGTTATTCGTTAAATTTTGAACTTGCAAAATAGGCTTCCTACTGTATTTCTAGGAAAATTTTGTATCTGTGCTATTTTTATTTCTTTTATATCCTTGTCCTTGTTTGTGCAAGTCAATAATCTTTTCCCTAAAGTTTATAGACTACTCTGTTGGCTGACATGCAGTCAAACATCTCCATCGATAAATCTCTAGAACAGCCAGGTATTTAATGTGTTCTAAATCAAATACACCTGAGGCATCTAATTAGTTGCATATGGTGTGCTTGAGACAACACTTGATTTACAAATTTGTGCTCTAATGAAGGATTTTATTCAGGGGGTTGAATAATTACGAAAGTGCAGTAATCATTAAAGTGCGTAATTTGTGTTAAATTTAGAGAAATAATTTGTTATATAAATTATGTTGAGTTATTTAAATTGCTCAATACAAATTTAAATTGTTTCACTAAATTGATACAAACGGCTGCAAGTTATTAATTTTGGCCAAAAAAATTCAATATTGGGTTGAATAATTTTGAGTGCAACTATATTGCACTCAACACTATATGTATATAGTTAATCATTGAGTAATGCACTCAGACTTTTGGACCCCACTTTAAATAACCATAACTAACATATACCAGTATCTGGCTTTGTGGAAGACAGTACTGACTCTCATTGAGAAAATGAGACATGAAAAGGAAATCCACCTGTAGTCGAGCAATATGTTTGACATGTTGGGCTGTAAATACAGTTGGATATGTAGGTAGCTAAGATGATACTTTTTATTTTGAAAGGCTATAAGAGAACATATAAGAGAAGAAAAGCTATAAGAGAATTTTTTTCTCAATCACTTTAAGCCTACTGTAAAATACACTAAAAGACAGAAAATACTATTTTATATTATTTACAATATGATACAGCATCACTTAAAGATACAGGCTAAAAATGTATATTTGCAGGATAATGTGCGCATATTAAGTCAAATACTGAAACAAACAAGCAATAATAACATAACAGTCCTCTATCGTTGCACACTTTGACTTAATTTAGCAGTTTGTTTTCATTACTTAGCCGCCATCCTATAAAACAGCTCTTTGAAACTGCAATACTATACTACAGATTCTAATATACTAACAAAATGATAAAGAAGCTAGCTACAAAATTATTTTCCTTTCTACTTAAGTAAAAGTATAGATGGTTACTTTAGTGAATCGACCTGAGTGAAAGTAAAAACTATCTACTGTACAGTTAAATATAATAATTTTTTGGACAGGAAAATAAATAATAACTAAACCAAATTATCAATCATCAATTGAAAAATATTCAATTAAATAACATTCCTGCCCTTTTGGAATGAATGTTCAGTGGCATTACAGTAACAGCAACTCAACAAGAACAACAACAACATTAAAAACAATTACATATTCTATTTACCAAACTTGAAGCTACTTTTTTACTTTAGATTTAGATTTGATGGCAAATTACTATTGCCTACTGACTGACAGTCATGTGCAGTTTCATTTCATATTGCTGAATTTCATTTTAAAAAGCATACAATTACTACAAACTACAATTACTCAAGTACTGTAAATCAACCCTGTTCAGTTGACTGAGAAGCAGTGCTGCTTAAACAATATAAAGAAAGTGAGATACCTACAGTAGGAGTGAAAAGTTTGCATCATTTATGCATTTGTTTTCTCTTTTTTTTTTACTTCATAGTCTTATAGAATTAGCTTTTCCTAGAAATGGCACTATACTGTTTTGTGCTCAAAACACCAGAGGAAAGTAACAGAACAGAATATATTAACAAAATTGACTGGAGTAGGCATTACACAAGATAATGACACATTTCTTGTGAATATCTAGCAGACTGTTTTTGTCATACTAGACGACCACCTGACCAGAAAGGCACTTACTTCTGTAATTAATTCTAAGCTCTGTGTACAAACCTTCATATTAACACCTCACTGCATAATGCTTTCATACAACTTTTAGCACTGAATATTAATTAACAATATCAAATAATATCTGCTTAAACAGTTTAACATGCAATCCAGTTTGCAGTCACTTAAGAATAAGCAGCCTTTATTTGTCACATATACATTACAGTACAGTGAAATAGTTTTTTTTTGTGTATCCAAGGTAGAAAGCTGGGGTCTGAGCACAGGGGCGGTACCGCACCCCTGGAGTACACAGGTTTAAGGGCCTTGCTCTCAAGGGCCCAACAGTGGAAACTTTGTGGAACTAGGGTTTGATCAGGATCAAGAGCCTTAAACCACTGAGGTACCACTGTCCCCTGAACTCCTGCTTTTGTAAAAGTCTCAGTTGTAGCTACCAGAAGAGTTTATTCTTATTTTGATCACAGGGGGATTAATCCTTAGAGGGATTTTATTTTAGATTGTACTACGGAGGGTGTCAGCTGTGTTATCCTCCGATTATGGCACATGTTTAGGATGTAGGTTCTCAAAAAAAAAAGAAAAAAGTAACTGTATGTTTTTTCTATCCATAGAGCTGCTAAGTAATTTTTATCTTTATACCTGAGGTATTGTAATTTGTAATAATGATTATATCCCTGCAGAGCAGGAAACTATATTTCAATAATTTTCATAACAAAAGTTGATTATTTTACTTTAACGCCATTAAAACTTATGTAAATATTCTCTGATCTTTTTTTTTTTTTTTTGGTTTAAAAAAAAAATTTTTTTTTATTGCGCACAAGCTAGAATTAAAGTTTAACTTTATAGGTAACAATAAAAAATACTGTTTGGTATTTGGTATTTAGGCTGGATGCTATTTATGTATACACCATGTTCTTCTGTAACATTGTTTTCAGAACAAGATTTTATTAACCCCATGTATGCATTGTGTATTGGTGCTTTTTTTTTTAAACTACAAATGCAAATCATCATTTCAAGCACATAATAAGCCTTTTTTTTTTACTAACTGAACTTGGTCATACATCAGAATCTTTCCATAATGATTATTCTGTTTCCCTGATCATAAGTTGCTCTTACAATTGCTTCTGCAGTAATGTTTAGCAATGACATCCTTAATCACTTTATGACTTTCTTTTGTTCATCTGATCACTGCTGGTGCTGCAATAATGCTTATTCATGCAATGGAATTTTCAAACAAAATGGAGTGTTAATTTACCACATGAGTAGCTACTGAAGCAGCAATTAGACTAATGCTTCAATTACAGCACATATCAGTTCATACAGCATATCACAACAGATCATATCATATCACACAGCAGTTTAAAAAGATGTGTGAAATCATTATAAGCAAATTGCAATTTATAAGAACAGCCATTGGGATTTATAAATAAATACATTTGATGAACATTACTGCAGTCCTCACAGAAAAAAAATTTTTGTATAGATACCATGCACAACAGCCAACAGAATGATTTTAGACCTTTTCGAGTTCTACACATTTTATTATGTTTCACATGCTTCCTAAAAAGGATTCAAATCTCCCCACATCATTCTACACCATAAAAAAACATTTTCAGTGTTATGTTAATTAAAAGAATGCCTGCTGAGTTTTTGGTTTGACAGAAAACACCTGAAGGACACTTAGACTATGAGAACCAAAATCCAAAATAAAATTTTTAAAAAATGTTACTGTTTAAAATCAGGATAATCGCTGTGCACTGTGCATCAATTTATTTAAAACACCCTGACAGTCAAACAAAGTGGTGGCAGCATCATCCTGTGGGGATGTTTTTCTGTGAAGGGACTGGTAGACATGTTAGTCTTGACCTTTTGCACATGACATCACAGTGCCTGTCTGGCCACTTTTTGACGGTAAAAGGATCGGTAATTACCAGATGACAATGCCAAAACCCACATTCAAAACAAGTCATGGAAGCACTTTCAGCAAGAAGACAGATCTGATAATGTTATGCCAACAACATTTTGTCTACTTGGTAATTCCTTCTAAGTCATTTTCGAATGGGCTCTGAACAGTCTGTGTGCTGTTTCCTGGCTAACACAAACTATTCTAACTAGCTTCTGACACAAGGCTGAATTCCAAATCCCCTTTTAACCCCAGATCAAAGACGCTACTTGCTTTATGTAACAAGAAATTCAACACCCTACATTGCACACTAGTTTTCCTTTTTAATTACTTGCACAATATTTCATGAAGTGTAAAGCACAGCATAATCCATAGCATCATCTCATTTACAACAGAAGCACTGAGAGGCTACACTAGTGCTAGTAAATGCCACCAAGTCCGGGAGTATCATGTTTGTAAAACTCTCTGATGTAATCACTTTATGATAACAAATCAAACTTAACATCCTAATTACCTTATTCATCTATAATAAAAATACATGTTTAGCTTTTGTTCCAGTCCACAACAACATACTACATATGAAAATAATCAGCAGATCAGAAATTTATCTGTGTGACTAAGCATCAGGTTAGCTGACAGACAACCAGATAATCATCAGGTAATATTTCTTTAATTTCTTTTGACTTTGAGATACACCTGATCAACAAAGTTATCAACAAAAATACATAGTTTAATGACGGTTAACAGTGCTTCTGCCCTTCGCTGTTGTGAAAGATGTTATGATAGTCACAATGTCCGCAAATGGTCAATAGTGGGAAAATACAGGGTGTCTCAAAAAAATGTACTCACACTTCGAATGACGAGAAAAATATTATTTATGAACATAGAGTGAAATGGAATAGCTTCGAATACAGAAGAC
>JAQMYL010000019.1:15328796-15339111 GCA_030014365.1 Clarias pachynema
TTCAAATTGATGACCATTATTGTTCAGACAACGCTGATAACGCGCACCAATTAAAAAAAAAAGTTAAAGTGTGAGTAAATTTTTTTGAGACACCCTGTATATAAAGCAATCCTGATTGAAAACCTTATTTCAATCAGGCAGGGTCAACGGTTTACATTTCATTCAACACCCCAAAGCATGCCGCCAAGAAAACATAGGAGTGGCTTC
Source organism: Clarias pachynema (assembly GCA_030014365.1). Classification (NCBI taxonomy): domain Eukaryota; kingdom Metazoa; phylum Chordata; class Actinopteri; order Siluriformes; family Clariidae; genus Clarias; species Clarias pachynema. The sequence goes on from JAQMYL010000019.1 coordinate 15,329,004, forward strand.
AGAACAATTCAGAACAACAAGTCCTGGAGTTACCCAGCCAGATTCCGGACGTGAACCCAATAAAGCATAACTGGAGAGACCTGAAAATGGCTGTGCCCATCCAACCTGGTTGAACTTGAATGATTCTGCCAGAACAAATGGAAGAAACATCCAAAGAAATTTGTGCCAATGGTGCTGCCAAAGGTGCTTTAACAAGATACTAAATGAAGGATCTGAATGCTTATGTAAATGGGTTATTTCTTTCTTTCTTTCTTTCTTTCTTTCTTTCTTTTCTTAGAAATTAACAAAACACTTCAAACACCTGGTTTTACTTTGTCACTGTGTTCAAAAAGTGAAATTATCATATATTCTAGAATCAAACACATACAGTAAAATGAAATATTTTAAGCCATTTTTTGTTTTCATTTTGATGGTTAAAAAAACATATCAAAATATTATGATATTTAATTTTAAGTTTGAATAAATTACTATTAACATACTATAGTATGAATACTGTGTATTGCTCAGTCTAGTTCAGTACACATGCTACAACAATAATGGGAAAAACAGCTGATTTGAAAATGATCATCGAAACCCACCACAAGGAGGGTAAGCCACTGAAGATCATTGCTGAAAGGGCTGGCTGTTTGCAGAGTGCTGTATTAAATAATATTTAATGAAAGTTGAATAAAAGGAAAATGTGGTAGAAAAATGTGCACAAGCAACTGGCAAGATAAAAGCCTTAAGGAGATTGTCAGGCAAAGCCGATTTAAGGACTTGGGAAAGTTCACAAGGAGTGGAGTGAAGCTGAGGTTAGTGCATCAAGAGCCACCACGCATAGATGTCTTCAAGAAATTGGGTCACAACTGGTGCATTCCTAGTATAGAACCACATCTGAACCAAAGAAAGTCTCAGAGTCTGGAGGAAAAGTGGAGAGGAACAAAATCTAAGTTGCTTGATGTCCAGAGTAAAGTTTCCACAGTCTGTGTGGATTACAGTACCACCTGCTGGCGTTGGTCCACTGTGTTTTATCATGTCCAAAGTTAACACATTCATCTACCAAGAGATTTCTGAGCACTTCACGCTTCCATCTGCAGACAAGCTTTAGGAGAATGCTGGACTTAGCACCTCCCCACAGTACCAAAACTATCACTAACTCATTTGCTGACCCTGATATTACTGTGGTTGTCTGACCAGCCAGCTTTCCTGACCCTATTAGACTCTAACCCTGTTAGATTTTATTTCCAACTGGGCAGCTCTCACCCCTTGGGTCATGGCTCTGCAGGGTCTATGGTTGAGCGTTGTGATGTCTGAAACCAGGACATCTGCACTGGATCCATTGTGTGCTGTAGGTTGTGGGGTGGAGTAAAATGTGTTTTTATTAAGTATCGACAACTACAGTACACAACATGCAGTTAATATTGTGAAGGAGAATGAGCTTCCTAAGAGTCCTCAAGGCTGAGTGAGCCTTGAGAGAGGCTCAAATGCTTAGGCATTGAATTTGGGAGTTGAGGTATAACAAACAGATTACAGATACACTCTATGGAGGGTTTGAGACCTGAGTTAACTTAAATAAATAATGAGAGAAAAAGTCGATCACACAGCAAATTTTTCATATAAATATGTATAGATAAATTAAAATATCTTAGGACCTGTTAACTGAAAATGACTACACTAACATGCTAATGAAGGATAAGAATTTTCACAAAACACAAACGAGTATTTTTTTTTCCTCTTGCTATAGTAGACTACTATTACCATAAGTCATTGCCTTGATACAGTATACATGTATGCAAGCTTTCTGTCTAGAAGCTTTCAAACAGAAAATGGGAATCATGCACGTTCTACAGTATAAACCTTTAGCGAGTAAGTAGACATGTCAGGGGGTATTCAAACCTAAATTCACACTACAGAGACTACAGTATGTATAAAAGAGAAAGTATTGAACACATTATTATACAGAACTGAATTATACAACTCTTGTGCTTAAATGCCTTAAGCATATTTCTGCCATTACACAAAAAAGCACATCATTACCAGGGTTTGACCATGAAGCATTAACAGCAATATACTTGATAAATTGTGTGTGACTGATGTTTTTGTGGAATAAAAAAAAATTATTTGCATATTTTAAGTCAATATTATGTAGAAAAATGAGTCATCTGAGTGTGTGTGTGTGTGTGTGTGTGTGTGTGTGTGTGTGTGTGTGTGTGTGTGCGCATGTACATTTACTGTACATGCGTAGGCATGCCACATGAAAGCTGGGGTCTTTCCATGACTCTGGTACTGGTGTGCTGTTCGAAATAACGGTGCCCGTTCTTAGGTCTGCCGCACTTGCACTTCCAAACCACGGGCCCATTTTTTTACTTTTAGGTTATAAATAAATAAATACATCTTTATTCCTTTGCTGTGTTTACCGTAGCGTTTAGACATTAGGCTGCTTGTGAGCGCTGAGCTGAAATATTAGATTTGCTCCATGTAATGTCTGCTGTCCTCCTCCTGTCTTTATTTTGGCATCAGAGTTTAAAGTGTCGCTGACAGCAAAAATGATTTTCCTCTCGCTAGGCTAAAAATATGACATGCTCTGTCAATATATTTTATGTGGACAGCGGAGCCACTTTTAAAAGATTTGCCAAATGAGTCATACGACATTCTGGTTATTCCGGCTCTTTATGATCATTTAGCTTTAGCTGAGCTAAGACACACATTTAAAATATCCTTTAATTACCAAGGGCATTTCTCACTTGGAAATTGGAAAATCTCTCATATCCAAAAGTAACACAGAACAACAATTACATTTTGTCTTGATTTTTTAATCATATACTGTATAGTAGGTCCATAATCTATAACATAAACCATTTTTATGATGTAAATTTTTTATTCACTGCTAATGCTAGCTAACATGAACTAACTGTACAGAGTCTTAGTATTAGGCAAAAACCTCAGATGACAAGAACATATAACTTTTCACCATGCCATTAATGAAGCCAAAAAAAAAAAAAAACATGTGGCAGTACTAAGTACTTCCATGGTTCAATAGCTTGTAAATCCACCTTAAATAGCAATGACTTAAAGTAATCACTTCCTGTATGACTTTATCAGTCTCTTGCATCATTCTGGAGGATTTCGGTCCATTCGTCTTCACCAGGTTGCTTCAGTTCATTGGGCATCCGTACAGTACATGCACAACTCTGTTAAGGTCCCGCTGCAGCATTTTAATTGGGTTGAGATCTGGACTTTGACTAGGCCATTCCAAAAGAAACCTTGATTTTTTTTTTTTTTTTTTTTTAACAGCCATGCTGATGTAGATTTACTGGTGCGCTTTGGTTCATTGTCCTGACCTAATTTTGCTGAAGCTTTAGCTCTCAGACAAATGACCTTACGTTTGCCTGTAGAACACACTGGTATATAGAGAAATTCATGGTCGACTCAGTCCCATGGCTGGGAGCCTTGCAGTCATTGAGTCGATCATGGACCCCTCCACCACAGTGATTGACAATGAGGTGTTTCTGCTGAAATGCTGTTTGGTTTCCCCCAAAATGGCACTGAGCATTAAGGCCAAACAACTCCATTTTGGTCTCATCTGTCCATAGGACATTATTCACTTTGTTCAAATGCAGTTTTGCAAACCTCAGTCATGCTTTTGTTTTTTTTTTAAGACATAAGAGGCTTTCTCCTGGCAACCCTTCCAAGCAAATCGTACTTGGTCTGTCTTCTTCTAATTGTGCTGGGGTTTTTTTTTTTTCTGTGTGTATTGTTTTGAGCTTGGGGTGAATGTACTGGGACATCCACTCCTGGGAAGTAGCTGCTGTCCCTGCAACCTGGCAGCAGTCTTGAATGCTTTCCACTTTCTCACTGCAGAATTGTTTAGAAATGGTTTTATACCACTGTTCAAATTGACATTCAGCAACAACTGCTTCGCTTAGACCGCAATGGTCTTTTTTTATTTTGTTAAAAAAAAATTATGTCGTTCCCTCTTGCCATTGTGTTATCACACACCTAAATGCTCCAGACCAGCAAACTGCCAAAACTTTAGTTTTTATAAAGGTCTGCATACCAGTTTATGATCAGTGGATCAAGGGCTGATGATTAGCAGCACCTGAATACAACATACCCTCTAAAATCCTGTATAAGTATTAAGAAGTACGTAGCATTGCCTGCATGCTTTTTCCCCCTATTTTATTTCATTTTTGTCAAATAAATAATGCCATATATAAATATACTGTATATACGCACCCTGGACAAGGTGTACCTACCTAGCACTACATTATGGGTGTAACAGTGTGCTAGCTACTAATGGCCTCCACAGGTGCATGCAAATGGGAGGTGTTGTCCATGATTGATGTCAGCTTAGAAGACATCATTCTCTGAGCTACTTCCTCTAAGGAGTCCACAGACAGACAAGGATAGAGCTGGCTTTCTTACAATTTATTCAGTCTCCTTCTATCCCTCTCGGTGCTGCCTCTTCCCCAGCCAACCACCACATAGAAGATTGCAGCAGCCACCACTGCACCATAAAAAGGTCTTAATAATGTCCTGCACACTCCAAAGGACCTCAGTCTTCTCATCACATGGAGGCAAATTTGCTTCTTCTTGTACAGGAAATTGATAAATTAACATTATCCCAATGGAATGAAATCAAAATTGGTCCAATGTTGAACAAATGACCTCAAATATGTGCAAATATTACTTCCCTTCAAACTGAAATGCTGCCCTTATAATGTTTTTTTTCAGTCGGCAACTAAACAGACATCTTGGCAGGACTCAGTTGAACTGAACTGACAGTTTCGTCAGTGAGAGCACTGTGTGCTAACCACTGGTCCACCAGGCAACTTGTTGCTGATGCTACTAAATGGACATATATTGCTTTGTCAAACAGTAAGTGGCACAAATTAACTTTTCCAAGTAAAAGAAATTCTAGACAACTGTAATTTGCCAAACCATTAAATCGAGAAGCAGTCGAATGGGGAAAAACCTGCTTAATGTCTTAGGTTTTTGTGAAACCGGATGTTTATTCAGTTTGGACATTGTGCAAATGCAATACTACTGTATGCTACAATAGTGTAGATAATTAGTAAAGCTTTATGAGATATGGGTTTGGGTGTGACATTCTTTATTTTTGAGCAACATCATTCATCAATTTCTACCTTTGAGTTGTTTAATAAACTTTTGTTTCACTTCCTAGTCGACAAGTCTCTTTACCTCTTGTTGATGCTCTCACGTATACTTGTTTTCATGCACTCTGAAACAATGATGCAGTTCATGGTAATATTTAAATCAAAAATCAAACCAAGACTTGTCATCTCAAAAGCAGAAGAAGGAAGACATCAAGTCAAGTCAAGTCAAGTAGGCTTTTATTGTCACTTCAACCATATACAATTTAGTACCCAGTGAACCGAAACAACAAAAGCCGATTGACTTTTTCAGAAGCCTTCATGCACAGAAGAATGATGATAATCTTAGCCACAGTAAAACATTAGAATGATGCAAACGTTTTAAAGCATCCATGAATGATGATCCTGGCTGAGGTGGCTCAGAGCCCACTGCATTCATTCCTGTGAACATTCGGCAAGTAGGACACCTGATCCTTGAAAATAAGCAGATAACTTGTCATCAACTTGTGGAAGAAACACATCTGTCAGGTCCACCAGCATTTCTGGACAGTGAGTGCATAGTGGGTACCACCACAAAAAAGGTTAAAGGAATGCTTTGACACAGAAGGCCAGGATGTTCGATCATGCATTTATGGTACAGTATGTCCATCATATATTGATGATAAAGCTTTCATCCACAGTAAAATGCTAGTGGAATAGATCACTAGTAAAATGCTGGGATAAGTGCTTTAGTGTCGCCGGGGATTATATAGAGAAATAGTTTTTACTCTCATAATTGTGTTCTGTTTTTCCACACCATCAAAAGTCCTAATTTGACTTGAATGCCCTTCGTACAAGAATAAAGAAATTTGCAAGCAGAAGATTCTTGTAGAAGAAATAAGAAGCACTGCATGTCAGAAGTTGTTATGTTTGTCCCATTCTCTAGGATTTCTGAATTCTGTTAATAATTTTAGGGACCAAGGATGTACAGTAACGTGGTCATCGGATGTTGTTTCAATGAATATTAAGCAGCATATATACTGTAGCAGCAACTCTGTTAGTAGTAAGGATTGATTTTCTGTTGTTTTGAGGTTGTATTTTCAACACAGAATTATGGTACTATTGTTGAGTTTTGTATGGAAGACGTTGGAACCTAATTACATCTATATGACAACATCACCCAATGTTAAGCTAAAATAAGTTAGCGTGAAAGGTTTTTTATGTCATGGCTATAAATGTTTCCAGTCCTTCGTGCTAAAATTACCTAGCTGGTGAGAATGAGCTAACCTGTCAAGGTCTCTTAAAGAACCAGCCAGAACATATTACATTTATGTACTGTAAGGGCACAATTACATGCCTATGGATCATTTTCCAGGTACATTGAGTTTCTTTCTACACTGCCTAATGTAATGGTATAATTTTCATATTAATTTCATAATACGCTGTGAACATATGTGCATGTATAACTTGTAGCCATGTCTTCTGCATATAAATCACATTTATATATGAACATAAGCATGAGCGGTTCTGTATTGTTTATAAAGTCATAATAAGTGTATGAAGTCATTCTAAAAATCTGACCACATTTCTGTAAATTTTTTTATGGAAAAACTCCAACAGGTGGCAGCCTTTCTCCAGACACACATCCATTCCTCTTTCTGAACATACTGTACTTTACAGTTGGTGTTCATTTTATTGGTCCTTGATCAGTTCAATTATTACTTAGTTTACAGACACTGCAGAGGTGCAGCAATGTCCGTGATCCTTTGTAGCTCAGTGAAAGGGAAATATGTGAGTCTAGTGCAATTGAAATTGCTTCCACACCATTATCCTAAACAGATGTGGGTGAAAATAAGCAGTGCAGCTCTTTAACTGGCACAAAGGATCTAAACAAAACACACAATGCTTGCTTTCATTGAAAGAAATTAAGATGTCTCGAGTGACTGCTGCAGATGCTGCACTGCGCATTCTGTTAAGGATTTTGGGGGGGCAGGCTGGACATTATATATATTTAGATTACAATATATTAAAAAATAATGCAATTAAATTATTCAATATATTCTTTAGATACATAGGTCTGGTGCAAGAAGTTATTAATTTAACAGATTCAGAATATGTTAAAAAATAAAAAAATTAAAAAAAAACACCACACACTCAGAGCTATCATTACACAATGCATAGTTTTTAGTGCGTTTGTGGCATAAAAGCTGCGTCTTAGGCCATATATTCCTTTACATGTTGTAAATATCTGAGTGTACATAGCTGTACAGTGTGTTCGGACTGACAAACAGTGAAAGTATGATATATTTTGTTTACTGAATGGTTGAAGCAATGAACATATTTTACCCCTTTGCTTCTTGTTCACATTTCCCCTATGATTGACTAATAGCTTACAGATGCACAGATGTCTGAGCCAGCAATTTGCTAAATGAGGGAGGCATGAGCTGGATTGGTGATGCTGAAGGCTCCTCCTCCTTAGAAACTATGGACCATAAAGGGAGGGGCTTGCAGCAGAGAGAAATAGCATGATTGCCCATGACAGCTGTACAGGTGTGTTTATGATGGTGCTTCCTCAACTACAAGAAACTGATGCTCCATGAAGCAGCAGAAGGCACCGGCTTCACCTCTGGCAACATCAGTGCACACAGAGCACTCAGAGAGAGAGAGAGAGAGAGAGAGAGAGAGAGAGAGAAAATAAACACTGACTGCCCTGGACCACCTTTAGCTTTTTTATAGTACACATTTGCTTCTCCGGAGCAACAAAAGAATATCAATGGGGTAAAGGTCAGAACTCGTGTAAAAATTATTCATTATACTTCCAGAACCACTCATTCACAATTTGAGTCACAACTGGAATGTGCCAGCGCCATCATTTAAGTATGTTTTTAACGTGTATTAAATGTATTAAATGGAGGAACGTTGTTTCGTTTCACTGTGTACTAATATGTATATGTATATGTATATGTATACGTATATGGTTGAAGTGACAATAAAGCCTACTTGAACTAGAACTTGAACTTGGAATCCTCTGACTTCATTATATTGCCAGATAATGTTGCTGACCCTTATGCAAAGAAAATATATTTCCCTATCTATTAAGCTGTCAATATATTAAATGATTTAGTGTCCTGATCTACTGGTAAATTGAAAAGATTTCATAATGTTAATTTTCCTCGTTGCTTCATTAACTAATAATTAACAGAAGAAAAGATATTCATATTTAAAAGTTTATTCACAATAAACAGAATGATATATTGTATTAATACATAAGGATATTTAAGAAATATATAAAAATATTTTCAAATGTATATTTCTTAATGTATGTAATTTTATATTTAACAATATACTTCATAATATAATGAATTTGATTGAATATATCCATTTCTTTATATTTCTTTCACAATATGCTTATATGTTATTGAAGTTCGAACGAAATGGACTGGCAAATGGTTCTCCTATAGGCACATATCCTTTGAGTTCTTGTCTTACTGATCATGTGAAAATGTTCTTGTTTTCACTTTTTATACATAGCCATGATTTGTACTTTTGACTTTTTATAACGCATTTATACACATTCCTTTCCACTAAGTTAATGGTTCAACACTATGCTTTCAGGTTTTAATAATGTGTTGGACAGTTCTTGACCCAATTCTCATAATTTCACTTGTCTCCCTGGTTGTTTTCTTTGCTTGATGAAACACTGTACCATTTTTTTTTTTATGAAATGGTTGTTTAAGAAATGAGAAGATACTCACTGCATCAGTTAGAGTTTAAAGATTTGTTACCAGCTGAAATATTAGTTGAATGTTAGACACTGCAGTTATTCTCCGGTCCAATATTCACTCTCAAATATTTGCTCATTTACTGTAAATGCAAGCAGGGGACTTTTTTGGGCAGGCAGTATATTATTAGGCTTTCATGCTACACCACGTGCCAAAATCTTCAGAGCATTTTAATTTACCAACTGCTTTTGTTCATGAAACCACCAGATTTGCACCATTACCTAATAGAAAAATCTTCTTCTTAACAAATGTATTTTTAACCCAGAACTTAGTTGGAGAATATGTCTGAATACTGATAACTAATTAGAAGGCTATTCCATAATTGGCAAAGTAGGAAAATGTCTCTTGCTATAATCGTCATCATTAACCTTCACCTTTTGATTGAAACCAACCTGGCAAATCTTAGACCAAACATAGTCCAAACATTTACTTGGGTACTGTTTAGTGCTATACAGTACATCATTAATAGTATTTTCTGATCACTGCAAATCTTTTCTTTTTGCAGTCGGTGCAGGGTGGATATACTGTAATAAGAATAATTAAATGTTTTCAATAGCAGAATTCTAGTTGCTCTGTGATCTAGGGCTGTGATAAATGTGCCCTGCAGTGTCACAATGAGGCAGTGTTAGTTAAGGTTCTGGGTTGCTTATAGGAAGATCATAGGTTCAAACTCCAGAACTGCCAAGCTGCCATTGCTGAACCTTTGTGCAGGATATGTGAAAAATAATTAAATCTTAATACAGCACATCCTGTAAGCCTGAATCAAAAATCCAGCAACCTTTCTGCTACTGTATGTTCCACAGCATCCCAGTTCCCATGCAAACATCTGTTTTTTTTTGTATCACAGGGAACAAACACACAAACAATATGGGCAATTTGGGAATGCCTGTTAATGCCTAATCTGTTTGTCTTTGGACTGTGGAAAAAAAAAACACCAAGCACAGGGAAAACATGCAAACTTCACACACAGACTTGACAAGGGAATCGAACCCTTGAACATGGAGGTGCATGGGCACAGTGCTAGCCACTCTGCCACCATGAAAACCATCCTATTTCCATTATATTATTAGATTAATTACATTATACTGTACAACAGTTTGTTCTGACCTGTGATCTGATTGGACAAAAGACATTCTATGAGTGGCGATATAGAGCACAACAGCAGTTGGATGTTTACCTTATATATATATATATCAGGGCTTGACATTAACTTTTTTGCTCACTGGCCAATGTGGCTAGTGGATTTCCGGAGTC
>JAQMYL010000019.1:15345226-15359202 GCA_030014365.1 Clarias pachynema
AGGATTAAAATCACAAAGTACGTCTGTGAAACAGAAATTTCTCTAACGACCCCCTGTAAAACTAGTCCCGTCCGAATAGGGCCTAAGAAAGCTTTTTGTGATAGTCATTGCTCAACCAGTTAGTTAAATGTTTGCATTGGGAATCAGAATTCACAACGTAATGCTGTGACTGGAGCCTGGATTCCTGGGTAAGATACTAATAGGCATATTACTAAACCTCTTGCAGATATGAATGTGCACAGCCTAATCATCACATGCTATAGTAACACTTAAAGAAGTGTCTTTAAGACTTAAATATAGAATGTGTTATGAACTGCTATAATGTCTGTGATGATATACAGACGTCTGCACTGCAGTCCTGAATACGGGTACAACACCAGGTTACAAATGTAACCTTAGTTGTGTGACCAAGTCACTCAGGTCACTCAGGGCACTTTTATAGACTACTTACGTACATGGGGTCATGGCCACAGGATGACAACTGAGCTGTGGGTACTCTGAGCAAATGGAAATAGGCTATAACCAAATTGGGAGAAAGATTTGAATGATCCTGACAAATTAAAGGACCACCACATCAAGCTTTCATGAGTTACCGGAAAGCTACAATCAGGTTTTGTGAAGGACGTCATATACAATAATTAGTCACCAACCAGTTCCCTGGGCCCCTTTCCCGTCTTTCCGATGATGGACAGATTTCCTGTTACATTTGCATGCTTGTTGCCAATTCCAGCCTTGTATGATGGTCTGTTTGTGTTTGGGTGCTGTTCAGATGCAGATGAAAGCCTTCAAATAATTACTGTCTATATACCAACATCCCAGGCTTTGCATTTCCGCTCTGGTTCCCAGTAATTATAAATATAAAAATTTCCCCTTAATACTAACTCATGAGTATTGAGAAATTGTATAGGAAACATCAGAAAAGACATAGAAGTCCTTCACGGTATCCTGAACACAGGCGTTGTTTTAAAAGAACCGACTAAATAAGCCGATGATTGTTTAATAAAAGTCAGCTGTGAAACTCAGTTCTGTTTTTGATAAAGACACGACAATGCTGAATGGGAACTAAGACTAGACTACATGACTACATTTTCTAGTCGTACAAGCGTGTACAGCTCTGTTAAAATAATTGCTCGCAGATTTGTTTTACCGCTGTGAAGAAGATTTGAATGCGTAGATTGTATTTAGTACGGATACAAGAAGCAAGGTCATACAATTACGCAAAGAAAAAAATCAGTCTTTATTCAGAAGTACAAAATACAAATACAAAACAAAGGGCAGTTTAGTGGGAAGAGCAAACGCTGTCTTTATTTGAAGTTTATGTATTAAAGAGCAAATTGACAGCCTTTTTTGTATTTTTTTTTGCTCATGTTCAAAATTATTCATCTCAGAGTGCTATAGATGGACGACACAAACAGATCAGAAATTACACTTAAATACAAACAATATTATTTATTAACTATTATACAAAAAATATATATTTACAGTTTATTTCAGCTGATAAATAGGTTGAATTCAAAGGCAGTTAGACTTAAAGATCAGATTGCACTTATAGGGGTGTAATTCATCCACTCAACAAGCAAATTAATGGAGCACTCTGCTTTAAAAAGAGTGATTTTCTACCATTTTTAAAAAAAAGTCTTTGAAGTCTTGTCAAAAATATATAAATGATTTATTAGATTGCTAAACTGGAACATACTCTTGACCTAAACATTGAAAACTGTTAGTTAGCTGGATATACAACATGACAAGGGTCTAGGGTTCTTTAGTTTCTTTTAGTGTTACATTTTTGGCCAAACTATTGTGCTAAGTTCAACAATACAATACTACTACATTGAACCAGATTAACACAACTGGTTTATATGATCCAAAACAAAACACACTGGCTAATACTGGATCAAATTCAACTGCAGTGAAAAAGAAAGGTTTGAAAAATAAGTGATGATGCGTGTAATCTTAGTTCCCTTAAAATTAATTCATGATTTACAGTATGACTAACAATAGAGTTGAGTGATATGATACGAAGATGTTTTGTACATCACTGTGAAAAGTTTTGAGCCCACCTTTCATTTCTTCATGTCATATAATAAATTAAACTATGTAGATTAAAAGAAAGAACACGGAAAATTCTTATGTAATAACCTCAGCAGCAACCTTGTTTCCCCTCTCGTCTGTTTCAACCGCTTAGTGTTCAGCATCGCCAGTATACTGCTGGCATGGGGAACACAGTGGTTAAAGCATTGACCTACTGATCTGAAGACTCCAGGTTTAAACCCCACCCCCACCACCAAGTTGCACTTAAGCAAGGCCCTTAATCCTCAATTGCTCAAAAGTATTGTATAATGAGATAAGATTATAAGTCGCTTTGGATAAGGGGATCTGCCAAATGTTGTAATGTACATGTACAGGATACCAATCAATAGCACCTGTTTCACACTGGTTCATGGCTTCAAATAAATGATTATTTTATGCTTGAATGATTCGTAGGTCACTGTGTGGCTTAACAAAGAAACAAAATCCTCAGAAAATGCTCAGGTGCAAAAAACTGAGAGCCTAAGAACAAGTCTGGCTTTCTGGAAACAAAATATGAAGAAATGGTGAATAGCTCAAAATACTTGCACAGCAATTGTGACTGACTGGACATTACATGTGCTGTTTTGTATTTCAAATTCAATCTCAGCAAACATAATCTCATGATATATATTTATATATATACATATAATCTACTACTGTGAAACAGGGTCAATTATTATAATATATTTCTCAAATTTTCTCCCATATAACCCACTCCCAAATAATATTTTGCGTCTTTTATGCCATCTTAGTACCTAGTATAGATATGTATGAACAAAATAATTTAGAGACTTATCATTTAAACATAAAAAAGAAGAAAACCATGGTTATACAGTATATTTAAATAGATCAATATATACAAATTAGGAATGTTGTGCAAAGCTTCCCAGGGGGATATAAACACCCAAAAAAGTGTGTGTGTGTCTGTGTGTGTGTGTGTGTGTGTGTGTGTGTGTGTGTGTGTGCTTATTTAAACCAGTGCAGGTAGTTTGAGTTGACAGCGGGAACACACATGTTGTTACTGCACGAGCCGCCGTAGCTGGGAGGGCACATTGAGCAGGGCACGCCCACTTTATAGGGAGCTTCACCAATCCAATTACCCCTAAAAACAACAAGAACAGAAAATAATATTTAGAATTCCCAGTATGGTCAAGCTGAAATTCCAAGCATACGTCAGCTATCTGTTTCTGGGTGTCCAACAGGGCATAACTAACTGCCGTATTCTCTGGGAGGGGCGGTGACATTAGCCAATCATGGAGGTCTGTGAGCTTGTGTATGCAGAACAGGGTAGATAGCACTGTGAAGTAGCAAGAATTAGATGCATTGAATCTGCAGAAAAAGGAAAGTAAATACTGTATATTATTCTTTATGACCTGCACTGAAAGCGTTTAAAAGACATGAGAAAAAAAAAACAGTATCAGCGTTGAATCTATTTTAAATTGTGATGGTTTAGAAGCATCTCAACACTTATTTTTCCACCATAAAAATGCCATGATCTACAGGTACAGTATGTATAAATACATGCTTTAAATCCTTATGAACTTATCTCATTATAGACAACCCTTGCCTCTTCATTTCATTACACTTATTATTCTATGCTAATCGCTATGGCGAGGGGCCACATTGTGGAAGCGCAGCCCTGTATTTCTGGACCTTAGACTGTCTCTGAATCCAAAGAGACATCTGGCCGACAGACATTTGGGAATTGTTAACATATCTGGACTCCCTGCTACTATAAAACTGCTCTGTATGGGCTTAAAGTTTCCAGATTTGAATATTCCGTTAACAAGTTAACTCAGATCTCAGAAGTCCCTTAAGATGTGTGTCTGCTAATGTACCAGCTGAACTACCCCTTAGATAATGCATTTTTCCAGACTCTCTTTATTTCACTTAGTTTCCAAATGCGCCATTTTAGTGTCCATGCAAATGCGCTACTGTACCGCTGAGCCACGCCTCACCAGAAAACGGCAGAGCTGAGCAACAAGCCAGGGGATGGTTTACTCTTATATGTACTTATACTCACAATAATGGAAAACTCTTATTGGCACTTATTTAAGCTCTGTCCAATACAGAAATTTATAAAAGGAAAAACACATACAATGTTTTTTCCTTTCTTGTTTTTTCTCATGTTTTTTTGTTCGTGCACAAACAAGAGACAAATTCGAACGCATAGAAATTCCTAAAAAGTCAACTTTGCATAATTTGGCCCCTTTAAACACACAATCACAAATGTATCTCATACATAAATCATTATTTATCCAGGGTTGTGTCTGCACCAGAATCTGCATCAGACTCCATTCCTAGATTAGATTATGGCTGCCAAGGACTGCAACTTCCAGCATTTCCAGACTCTGGAAATCCTGACCTCTCCCAGGATTTAAGGATACTCTGCACTTTCAATCACTGAAAAGTACATTGATCAGCTATAACAATACAAAGCAAAAATTATGACAAATATTGTGTAGGTTTTGCCACCTGGCAAGCTCCAGTACCTTGGAGCTTGACTATACAAGACCTCTGAGTTTGTGCTGTGATGTCTGGACTAGGACCATGAGGTTGGCAGCAGATCTTTTGGGTACTTTGGGCTGCAGGGTGGGGATTCTGTGGATCAGACCTAATTGCATCCCATGGGTATTGGGATCTCAGGAGTTTGGAGGCTGGGTCAGTGGCCTTAGGCCCTTTAACTGCCAAACCTTGTGCACGGTGGTCTGTGGTGCAATGGGTGTTCTGGTGCCTTTCTATCCTGGCCAGCAATGATTGATTTATTTTAGCTGGGATCCTGCCCATGATCATGTCACCAGTTTACTGGTATATAATTGATAGTCAGTGTTATTGTGTTAACATTATGTGATGATAATGGTATGGCTGATCGAGGTATACACTATGTGTTATTCATACCAGTCACAGACAAAACTTTGATTATCATTTGGTCTCTTTGTTCCCACTTGTTCCTGCCTGCTCTGGTTGCCTCACCCTCATCCTGATTCAGGTGTTTCTTTTGTTTTCCACAGTTAATAAAGCCCTGGACCTGTGCACTGGCATCCAGACCTGCATTTCTGACATCTAGAAGTTCTGACAATGTCAAAGTTTTAAATAGGAAAAGGGTGATTTTAATATTGTGGTAACAAATTTGACCCAAATACCGATCTAGATGAGTTAACAATGTAATGTTATGTTCTTTAGTGCAGGTGGACTATAATCTTCTTCCAGCAGAACTGTTTTAAATTCTTATTGCTTTCATTTACTTTCATTTATTTAAAAAAAAAAAAAAAAAAAAAAGGCAAATTTTTAGTTGTTCCACTTTCAGTAAATATTTCAAATGGGACATTTAAACCCCAGCCAAAGGGTTAACATAGTGATACTAAGACACATCTGCTGTGTATTTCCTCAGGCAAAGCCATTTACTGGGAATCATTGTACTCCTTTTGTCATAATTATTCTAAATCTGGTTCACATGTTGAAAAGTCACAGATCATCAGTCTTTTCAACATTTTTAGTTAGCATAAAAATAAATAAATGTTGACTTTTTGAAGCTACTAAATCCAAACCAATATGTCTATTTATTTTTTTCCTAAAAATGTAAAGTGTTACTGCCCTTTATTGCAGCAACTTTTTATGCTCTAATGAAATGTTATTCACTCATAATAATTCTCTAATTCATAATTTAATATATAGGCCATATTTAGAGGAAGATGCCATTGTTTAATACTGCTTTTAATTATGGTTGTTAAATATTGTCTTTTATTCCTCCATTTGTTTTGACTTGGATTTTAATCTGGTTAATTTATTGGGTACAGAACTTTGAACAGAAGCTTTACAGGGAAACACTGCAGTGTCACAAACCAAAAATATCTATCCAAAAGCAGTCCTGTAGCTACCACCCAAATAATCTGGTCACGAACGATCTTGTGTGGTCTGTACTCATTGATGGATTAGGTAGAGGAGGGCTGACGTAACCGAGAGCAACAGATGGGCTGAAGTTGGTAATTGTAAATTTATAAACCTAAATGGTGGCTGGACTCGATAACATGGCTAAGAAGACTATACACAAAAAATGTATAACTATCAGGGATAATCTATCACTTGTGTGTAGTATATAAGGAATAAAAGCATGATAGGGTGTGCTGTCATAGGAAATGAATCAACAAATAGATGATGTGATGCAAAGTGAGAGCCATTATCAGCCTAAAGTGCATTATTTTCCTATAACATTATATTCAGAAATCATTTATTCATCTTACTGTACTGTATATCACACTAATTCATAAACTTTTAAGAAATTTAGCTATAAAAAAAGACAGCATGTCATACTTTTTTATACCTTTATAGTCACACTTGTGAAATGAATGTAAAACACGATAGTTTTTATTATCACTTAAATTATAGTAGCTATAAATGCTCTCTCTGGCCTTTACTCTTCTGGCCTATCTTTATTAAAGTTAATTATACAAATCAACTATTTTACAGAGAAATTACCACAAAGCTGAACATCATGAAGACTGGAAACTGTGGTGGAAAGCTTAAAGGAACAGCTACTGTAGGCCTTTAATTGTTACCAAGCACTGACCCTGAAGAGGTTTTTTCATACAAGTTAAATAAACATTTCCTATATCCTATCTTCATATCTATATCAAAAAATATACATTTTTATGGGTTAATGTTGTCTATTCTGTTGTAATAAAGTTAAAATCCTCATAAAGTAATAAAGTAAATTCCTTCTTCCTAATCATATTGCAAAATTCAACAGAGCTATGATGTTTACAGTATGGTAGCTACATGGTATACTTGGATCTTAAGGACACCATACATTGCATATATGGGAACTCTATAAATAGATTCAATGACTGTGTTTGTGTGTGTGTCTTTGCTTACACTTACTTTCCTGAATAGTTGCACACCAAATACGTTGCCCTCCTCCAAACTGAGCCCCACACGTTCATATTGTGACACGTATGGATGGCACATCCGACTTTATTTGAAGTAGCCCAAACCATCTGCAATGAGAGTCCAATCAACCCAAGTCCAATAAATAATACCCATAAATGGAAAATAAGTAAATTATATCATATTTAAATATATTTTTTTGTTATTTCGGTTCAGTGAGTATCTTTCTGCCTGATGTCCAAACAATGCAAACTACTTTACCCTATTACACTGGTATCGTCATTCCTAGTAGGATTATTGTAAATGGCTAAGTTACCTACATATTGTTAATCTTCAAAACAAGAATTGTGTTTATAGATTTGCTTGTAATATCGTCCAAATGACTCTCTGACCTAATAAACTTACTTGTGTGTAATGTGTACACATGGGACCGTAACATTTAAGAGGGCATCTGGGATTGCAGTCTCGTGGATAGGGGAAAGAATAATCTTTCACTTCATCATACCATGGCTTCACCAGCTGCAGGATGGATCTGTACCTAAAACATCAAATAAGAATTTGCTACTGAAGATCTGCACAGCATTAAACAGATAGACAGACAGATTGGTAGACAAACAGATGTAGTTGACTGACACATTAAAAAAATGACATACAATGTCTTAGTAATGTAACCAGATTCAAGTCTCTGGAACTATACTGGAGTAATGAGCGTGAAATGGCATTTTAATAATAGTGGTAGTGAGCGCTGTCAAACATGTGACGCCAAAATCTGTTAACTGGGCTGAGATCTGATTATTGTGAACGTCAAAGCATATAATTGACATCATTTCCATACTCATTAAACAATTCAGTGAGCAACTGTGACCTGTGGATTAGGGCGTGGTCATATTGCAAGAGACCACACCCACTGTTTAGAAGGGACTACTTCTGTACCAAAATTTTCCACTAATTTGCCAGTCTTCTATATGAGATACAATATATTGATATGTTGCACATTATACATTTTGTCTAATATATGTTCAAATCCAACATTATAGTTTATTAGTTGCTGGTAAATCTGAATATGTGAAATACATACCTTCCAGTTCGTACAGAAAGATTTTGCCCAAGGAATCTGAGAAGACTGCGAGGGCCGTGTT
Organism: Clarias pachynema; assembly: GCA_030014365.1. Taxonomy (NCBI): domain Eukaryota; kingdom Metazoa; phylum Chordata; class Actinopteri; order Siluriformes; family Clariidae; genus Clarias; species Clarias pachynema. The sequence goes on from JAQMYL010000019.1 coordinate 15,353,320, forward strand.
CCCAAAGACACATAGAAGCCCACTCTTCTGCTCTCTTAGCAAGGGTTTCATCCCAGACCTAAAATAAACCCAAAATGTAACATCAATTGCTGCAATTACTGATTACTAATTATCTTCCTGTAAACACACTTCTTAAAGGACTGGTCTGGCAATTACAGAATAGCATTAGGTGAATGAAGTACAAAACCAAATCATCAAGTAAGAATGACAATGCTGCTGGAAAAGTTTAGGAAGGAAAAAAAGAAGCACAATGTTCCCCTTATCCTAATTCCACCAGTAATACCACAGAGGATTGTTGGTGTGGTTTATTACACTATGTACATTTAGGGCAGATTGCAAACAAAACAAGACGGATTCTGTTCACTGGTATGTTTTTTTAATAATTCTATTTTATATAATTTTGTATTCTTTTTTATTTCATCCAATAGGAAATAACCAGACAAATGAAGCCTTGTTAAAGGAATATGTTGCCATGTGTTTCCATTTACTGTTTCCATTTTAAGAAAGACCAATCATGATATTATTTGGGTAAATCCAAGCTGCAAGCTAGAAGCTCTTCATTAGTTTAGAACGTATACATATACAGTATAAAATCTCCCCAAAATAAAGACAGGACAAACCCTGGTACTAAAAAATTATCCCAATGCAGATGTGCCAAAACGTGCAGATCCTCAAAAGACCACCAAAAGGGAGTCAATCCCCATAGACCCCCCATGTTAAAATGCATAACTTTACAACAGAAATAAATGTTTGCAGCCTGGAACAAAAACAGTTTTGGTATCAGTAGCTAGATTTTCCATTCATGACAACTGTACAGGGTGAATTTTTATATAGCTTCAGTACATAAATCAGTAAAAATTATAAGTAATGTAATATATAATGTATAATTAGAGGCATGACCGATTTGAGTGACCGCTACAAAGGAGAATATAATGAAAGACAGAGTTCAATCAAATGAAAAGTAGCATTAGCATATAAATTAATGTTAGCCACCTTAGCATTTTTGCTAAGCTAAAGCTAGCTTGTGGTAACTGAGGTAAGTAGGCATGTTCCACCCATTTGCCCAAGTATGGATTAACTGGGCTTTAGGTGGCTGTTGAGCTTCAAAACCGCTCTTCGGAAAACCTATGGATGATGTCACAGAGGGTTTGTCAATTATATACATACTATCTGTAGTACCAAACAAAGAGCAATGCTCTCTCGGTGGTTCAGACATTAGACTACTAATTTGGAAGGTTGTAAGTTCACATACCGGCACTGCCACCATCAAGTGCTGAGTTGCGTAACTGTATGTCATCCTGGATAAGGTTGTCTTTTAAATGCCATAAATGACTTCTTATTAAAGTGGGACCATCAAGAGGCCCTGTGTAAAAGTAAAAGTATCTTCACTGTTTCCGCTAGAGTCTATCAATCTACTGTAGATCATATTATTTCAGTTATAGAGATATATATAATAGCTGTACAAAATATGCTCCATTGAGGATATACTACTCCAGAAACACGAGAGTGTATAATATTACATGACTATTATGTGATTATTTGTTTGGCCACACTGCATGGCTCAAAATATGAAATACAGCATTTGGCTATAAAACACTATGTCTTGATCTAAAATCTGATCTCCGTGACGTGACCAAACAACTGACAGGTTATTTAAGAAAATACCTGAAAAACTCTGGATAGAAGATGAAAAATGGCATTGTTAATTATGACCTTGCTTTTAACATGAGCATGATTTTGTTACTTTACCAAAAACATCAATGGATGTCCAAGGAAAATGAATCAATTCATCTTTAGAACCCTCCTTTTTTAACTCTTTGTTAAGTATTTATGTCACAGCTACTTTGGTGGTCTGGGTCATTCGAATCTTTACAACAGCTGCACATTAGCCGGACAGTCAGGGACACATTTGTTGGAAAAGTTCGGCTAAAAATGTATGCAAAGTTCAGATCCCAGGCCACATTCCAATACACCTACTTGTGAGTTAACTGGAGCTGTTGTTATAAGATACTTGTTAGTGCTGTCATGACCAGCATTTTTGATGACCTGTATGTTACATTCCTATAACAGCACATCTCTATGTGTTATATTCTGGCACGGAACATCCCTAAAACAATTGACTGCTTGTTGTTAGTTGCTGTACATGAAATGAGAAGCCATTTGTTTAGTTTTTTTGTTGCTAAGACAAGTTGCAGCTTGTCGTATAACTGAGAAATTGCAAGGTCCTACATTATCTTGAATCATTTCCTATGTCTGAGAACTTAAACAGTTACAGAACAGTAATATTTAGATAAACCCTGTGATTGTGTTTAGATTCAAATAAACTCTTTACATCATCTTTATCTTTAAACTCTTTAGTTCATGACAAGCAGCAGGAGACAAAATGTGGCTTTTTCTATCATCACTGTCTGCTATTAGCATTTTCTTAGTGCTAATAATCAGAAAACTAAACTATGGATCATGTTCAAGTCAAACTGGGACTTTTGATTGTGCAGAATAATGAACATGGTTATAAGAGAAAAAATGCACTTTGCCTGGTGTTTCACTAGTGCTCGGATATAAGTTTTCTCAGTTTCTCAGAATGTTGTACCAGGAGTTCCTGGGAGGCCAGTGTTTTAGATCTAAAGCAGGCAGTCTGATCATTCAACATATTCCAACATAATGGAATACATGTGGAAATGGCCTGGAATGAGGTCAGGGCTGCACATGGGATGTGGCAATAACTCCCAGCCGAGTTCCTGTAATGTGCAAGTGGTGTTGGTGAATGATTGTGTGTACAGCTCCCACAGACACATGCATGTCGTCCACAAGTTGGTGAGAAGTTATCGTCAATTTTCAAGGATCTGGTGTTCCACTTGATAAATGTTCATGGGAATGACTACAACAGGTTCCAAGCAACCTCAGTCAGGATCGTCATTCACGGATATATGATCGTGCTTTAAGTCTTCTGTAAATGTCTATTTGTTTTACGCCTTCATTCCCAAGAAATTTCATCACAAGTCCTGGTTTGACTTGAACGCCCCTTGTATTGATGCTGCATGTTATTGCTGACTAAACTTAATATGCTGCCAGTAATAAAAAGTGCTTTAAACTTTCCAACAACAAAATAAAATAAAATAAAATGTATTGTAATAGTAACATTACATTATGTTCTGTAAGTGTTAAAAAATCTTCTTGTTGATGAATTCTCTCACATTTAAGGTTATAAGGTGAAAAAAATGTGATTGTGCCAATGCGAATGTTGAAACCAGGAAAAAGTTCTCTCCACCATGTGGCTTTAGCATCCCCATGTCACATAAGGGATTTGTTACTACTCTTAAATTAGATTCATAGGAAAATCACGGCACATTCGGTTTCATGAATAGCTTTAGATATGGATAGCACCAGTTCACATTTAATACATGCCCACAGAGTGTAATTTACTGTTTCATAAAGTGTATGGAATCCTATACTCCTAACTTACCTCCGTTTGTATCTACACAGTAGTAAGCAAGAAATGTCCAAGATGGAAAGAAAAGAAGTAAGTCCAGCTAGACAGTCATAATCTTAGCTATTAATCTTACTATATCTGTCAGCAATGTTTTACTATTCCATGAAAACGATATTTTTATTAATATAATATGCCCAGAAAGACTGATTTCCCCTTGCACTGAGAATCTGAACCCAGTGAACTTTATTCGGGTCACCCACACACACAAGTGAAGAAATCGAACTTTCTACCAAATTATTTCATTTAATTAACATTTCTAACAGGAAAATGCTATGCTTTCTTACCATGTGTTCCATGTTGGATGCTGGTGGAAAAACGTTTCCTCTGACTTTGTTGTGGTAATCGAGGATGGCCAGCCGGTCGTCTTGGGAAACATACCTCTTCCGCCTGTTTTTTGGAAGGTTTACATGGTCCATGTGATATTTGAAGTTGTTGTCAGAGAAACTGGTGGATGGTGGAGCCGAGACGGTGGAATTAAATGTTGCAAGGACACTTGCTGCTCCACAAGACATGCAGATCAGCAGAAAATCGATGGCCAAGCTGTGCTCATTCATCATGACCTTCTTGGAGGTTTGGATTCAGGAAATCCGTTCTTCAAGATCTGTCTGGTGGAGAAGTGAAAAAAAAAAAAAAAAGTCTTCTCTGACTTGGCTGTTCACTTTCAGAAATTCTCAGCAAAAAAAAAAAAATGCACAGATCTTTTTGACCTTTAAATAATAAGAATACATTCATCCATTAGTAAAGACCTACAGTATACAATAGTTTATATGTAACAATGCAGCTGCAGTTTAAAAGTCTATACCTTGACTAAAATGATCAAAGAGTGTCTTTGTTTGGAGGAACAGATCCTATGTCTATGTGTATGTGTGTGTGTGTATGAGTGTGTGTGTGTGTCCAAAAGCCGGCTTGTCTGTGAAACTCCTCCTGTTGTAAAAGACAAGATGACTGTGCTTTCAGCGTGGAGCTGCTGCCTTTTTATAGCACAGTGACTGTCACACAAAAAAAGAAAAGGCAAAAAAAAAAAAAGTGGGGGGAGAAAAAACCTGCAGGCCTTCTGAAGGTGTTTGGAATCCCATCCCATCACCTGAAACACATCACTTGCAGACGTAATGCCTTGTTTCTCTCACCCGGTTCCTGGCAGGTTTCATCATAACATCTGGTTTTGGTTTGTACAGCTGGCAAGGGTCGAAAAGAAAACAGAAGATAAGCGAGGAAATTATCCACTGACCCCCGAAAGACTGATCAACACTGTGAAAAGCCGGCATGCTTCGAGCCAAGGATGACGTCAAACCTCAACACAGGGAAAGACGTCTTTCTGAACATCTCCTGATGAATCATCCTTTAACGTCGCAAAACTAGGGAAACACTAAAGATGGTGAAATTTTAACCAAAAAATAATAATAAAAGAAAGAAACATTCTTTAAAGATGTTTAATGGCAAGTGAAAAGAATAAAATAATGTAAAATTCGACAAAGAAGATTACTGCATATTTATATATTTCATTTACAGAAGCTAAATAAAAGATATGTAATTATTATGAATTATTATAACACAATTTAACACTACACACGTGACAATCCCATACAGTAGAATACAGCGTATGTAGCTTCAGGATGTACTGTGTGCAGTCCCAGGATCTTGGTTCTGTACATCACATCAGCTTTATTACCAACAAGTGGTAGATCTGCGACTGTACGGTCAGGCACAGGCTCACTAAAACCTCATTGATTTGTTAAAGTGTCTACATGTGGTGACCATGTGCACGGTAGCCTCAGACTCTGGTTTCTGGCTAATGTGGTCTTCTGCTGTCGGGATTGTGTGTCATGTGAGCCTTCTGAGATGCTGTTCCATGATTGTAAACTGTGGTGTTTGTTCTTCACTCCATTCTGTGTAAACTTTAGAAACTCCCAGGAGAGCAGGAGTTTCTGAAGTTACTGCAATCACAGTTTTATTCCCATTCTGATATTTCCCAGGCTGATGTTACCAACAATGAAAGCTCTTGACCTGTTTCTGGATCATATGATTCATCATATCATTGCCACATGACTCAATGGCTGGATAAGTGCATTGCAGTGCAGTTCCTGAATATGAGGTGTATATCTGCAAATTTTATTCCCTGACCTAAAAGGCTGAAGCTGTCCATAGTGCACTTGATCATTATGACCACCCATTTAATATGAATTGGGTCCTCTCTTTTGACACCAAAACAGCAATGCCGTTTAGCAATCTAAGCTACAGAAGATCTTCTGTTGGATCGGACTATTCAAGCCAGCCTTCACTCCCAAGTCCATCAGTGAACCTTGGTCACCCATGAACTGTTTTTTTCCTTCCTTGGACCACTTTTGGAAGGTCCTGACCACTGCAGACCAGGAACATCCCATATGAGCTGCAGT
>JAQMYL010000019.1:15367991-15380438 GCA_030014365.1 Clarias pachynema
TTCAAAGGTCTGTCTATTGAGTTCTACATTCACCATTCCAGTATTTCATTGATCCAAGTTCCTGGTTCCTGAGTCTTCTTATCTATTTAATCATAATCTCCAGAGTATTTTCTGATTTTGTCTGTTTTTATATTAAGAGGATTGGTGTGCCTCTCTTTATTCAGTTATTCTGGTATTCTGTTCTGATACCTAGTCAAGGATTAAGAAAATGATTTTTAGAATTTTTAGGCAAGGCTGTTAAGTGCTACAAACATAGGGAATAGGTGTTGGTAGTTAACTCGGAAATACAAGGATAGTCTAATGAACAATTACTATCATAAAGTGTTCATGTGGATGAATTGTAGGGTAGCCAGACATTCCGCTTTACACCGGACAATAAGGTCATTCATTTTCATGTCCTCCATCTTGCATGTATATATGTTCACCTATTGTATTTCATTAGTGACACCACATCAAATCATAGCTTGCCTCCGGGCAAACAGGAAAAGATTCCAGCTGGTAATTGACACTGCAATTTTGAAAAGAAAGAATTCATTGTAAAATGGAGGGAAGTTTAATTCCAGTGTGGTTGCTGTACTATAATGCCAAGGCTGGCACAGATATTAGGAGTAAATGATGGCAAGCAAAATGTACAGAGGGCAGGATAACACTTAATTTCACTATTCTATGTATACTTACAGAGAGCGCTTTATTTTTTCCAAAATTAGAAGTTTTGAGATTGATAGAATCTGTGTGCACTCTTGGAGGCATTAAAGAAAGGGGTGACAAATTATAATCATTCACTAGTGCTGACAATTACAACAGTCAAGTCCATAAGTAGACTAGCTGAAATAAAGCAATTTAAATGTGATTGACATGTAGATTTCCGGGCTTTAATTTAAGTAATTCAACAAAATTAGTGCATTACCCTGTTAGACATTAAATAGTTTTTATTTAACATACTGTAATCCTTCCATTTTTACAGCCTCAATAGCAATTAGACAAACTAAAAATATTTAATTATAAATATATAAATTATTTGTAATACTGTACATGGAAGCAAATCTTTTGCAGTAAATGATTGCCTGAAATCTGGAACCCATGGACATAACCAACTGTGTGTTTTTCCCTTGAGCTACTTTGCCAGTCCTTTCCCCCAGCGTCCTTCAGTTGCTGCTTGTTTGTAGGTCCTTCGGTCTTGAGTTTTGTCTTCAAAAGCTGTTGGGCTGCTGTCACTGAATGTTTTGTGTTATTGTGCATCTGTACCATCCTAACAGTATTTAGCATTTCACTAAATCTGAGCAGAAAATATCGCTCATTACACTTCATAGAATTCATTTTGCTACTTTCATCAGCAGTCCCGTCATCAGTAAACGCTGGTGACCCAGTTGCACTGGTAGCCATATATGCTCATACCATAACCCCGCTTCCAACATGTTTAACTGATGATGTGGTGTAGTTTGGTACCATGAGCCCTTCTTTTCCGTTCTGCATGCACTTGGCTCCGCATAGTTCTAGTACACATCTTGGTTTCAGATGTCCAAAGATTCAGAAGAGACTCAGAAGAGCATAAGTTTATTGCAACATTGCCACAACCTTAATCAGAGCAAAATGCGGTCCAAGAAAATATCAGTTTGCGACTGTTTTTTGCTGGGCAGTGTATTTCAAGAATTGTAAAATGTAAATAAATACAATGGTCACCATTGGCCTCTATGGTCTCTATAGTTAAACAACAAAGGTTCCTACAGTAAATGAAGGGCAAATTTAAGTACACAGAATACTACAACCTGAATTCCGGAAAAGTTGGGTTGTTTTTTAAATTTGAATAAAATGAAAACTAAAGACTTGTTTAAATGGACAAATGTAACACTTTTATGTACAAAATGAGCTCATTTGAAATTTGATGCCTGCTAAAGGTCTCAAAAAAGTTTGGATGGGGGCATGTTTACCATGGTGTACTGTAGCATCTCCTCTTCTTTTCAAAACAGTTTGAAGATGTCTGGAGATACATTGAGGTTATGAGTTTGTTGTTGAAATTTGGTTCTATTCTTGCCTGATATAGGTTTCCAGCTGCTGAAGAGTTTGTCTTTAACGCATTATTTGTTTAATAATGCGCCAAATGTTCTCTATACTGTAGGTGAAAGATTTGGATTGCAGCCAGGTCAATCCAAAAAAATATTATTCAAATAAAAAATAAAAAAATGTCACAACTTTTCCAGAATTTGGGTTGTAAAAATAATGTAAGAATTTTAAATATGCTGTGTATGCATTTTTTAATGCTAGCAGTTTCCAATTTTAGTCAGTACTGTATTCCACATGATTATTAGCCGAGCTTGTTAAAGTATTGCTAGCTAGCTGTGTTAGCTTGCTAGACCCTAAATAATAAAAACTACCAACTGCATCATCATTTATTGTTTATTTTTCAGAAAAAGTATTTGCATACTGTTAAGGAACAGGTGAATGTAAAGATTAGACATGGCCAGGAAAGTAAGAAGAGTTCATGGCAGTAAAATACTGTGGTTTCTATCAGGAGATTGGCAACTCATTTACATAACGATTGCTGTAGCAGATGTGGTTGCTCATTCTTCTTTAGCCAAAACTCCTCTTTTAAAATTATGACTTGCAAAAAATTATTTCCTGTATTATTTTTCTGGAAATCAATGCTCTCACTGTATTTTGCATCAAGCAGATGTACAATCTAGCTGTACTGTTACCTTAGTGGATGTCTTGAAAGTGACTTGAACTATGGTATGTTGTAGTTGTAGTCGTTTTCTCAAGGTAATTCTGTCGCTGAAATCATTGACAAAAGTTTATACTTGTTAAGCAGCCACTCTCAACCTATGATTTGATAGTGTGAATTCAACATCCTGCAAGGAACCATTTAAAAATGCCAAGATATATAGTTTACTATATATACTTTTACTTTTTATTACTTAAAATGATGATTTTGAGAACTGTCCAGGTTCTCAGGTCTCTGATTAAGCCTGATTGGCAGCCTTCTGTCAGACTTTGCCAGCCGCCTACACCAATGAAATGGTGATATTTGAATCAATGCTGTTCAATTCTATCTTTTCTTTGTAGTATGTTTTCAAGCCATTCTGAATTTCTTTGTGTACAGATTTCTATAGCCACTAATATGTGTAAAAGAGCTAAAATATAGCTCAGAAATGTGATGATGATCATTTCTATATTTAATAATAACCAAAAGCATTTATCATGCTTATAAATATATTAATTTATTCAACGCAAATAGGGCATATGCATAGACAAATGTGGGTAAATGGTTATGCAGTGATTCGGCATTGGATTACCATCCAAGCTGGTAAATATATTTATTATATTTAAATAAAAATATTTACTAGCTGGTAAATATTTTGTTTATTATGTAACTGCTAGTGTTTTACACCGACTTTGATCAAAGGATGCAAGCTGCTTGTTGGTACCTTGTATTATGAACACAGCAGGGGGCTGAGCTTTTTCTTACAAAGCCCAAATGCTATGGACTAACATTCCAATTAATATATTGGATGCATTAACTGTGTCATTGAACTGGTATGTTGGGATGATGCCTACCCTCACTCTCATTGATCACTCTAGTTTGTTTATGGTGAAATGACTGGTTGCCTTACTTCTCAGGGAGCCCTTATGGTTGTGTTTTCTGTCTCTTCCTTTTAGTTATGCTGTCATAGTTAGTCCTCCCACAATCCCTGCTTGCACTCTACACTAAATTTTCACCTTATACGTTATGTGCTTGTTAGCATACCTAACTGCTCTTTCTCACTCTCTCTATCTTTTGCTCTCTCTATCTCTCTCTCTCTCTCTTATAAACACACACACACACACACACAGCCATGAAAATATAGTTGATCCTTCCTGATTTTTTTTTTTTTTTTTTTTACACTTAAATGTTTGAGATCATTAAACTAATTATAATATTATACAAAGATAACCAGAGTAAAGGCATGATGATTTCATTTATTAAGGGAAAAAGGCTGTCTGAACCCCTGGCCTTATGTGAAAAAGTAATTGCTCCCTAAACCTAATAACTAGTTGTGCCACCCTTGGCAATCAAGCTTATGCGATAACTGCCAATAAGTCTTTCACATCGCTGTGGAGGAATTTTGGCCCGCTCTTCTATGCAGAATTGTTTTAATTCAGTCACAATGGAGGGTTTTCAAGCATGAACAGCCTGTTTAAGTTCATCTCAATCGGATTTGTCCGGACTTTGACTCGGGCACTCCAAAACCTTAATTTAGGTTGTTGTTTTTTTTGAGCCATTCAGAGGTAAATTAACTGGTGTGTTTTGGGTCATTGTTTTGCTGCATAAACCAAGTGCATTAGAACTTGAGGTCCGGAACTGATGCCTGAACAGACCGCAAAATTCCTAGTTCCATCAGTTATGGCAAGTTGTCCAATTTCTGAAGGTATAAAGGAGCCCCAGACCATCACACAACCACCATCATGTTTGACTGTTGTTATGATGTTCTTTTTATGAAACGCTGTTTTATTTTTACCCCAGATGTAATGGGATGCACACTTTCCAAATGTTAAACTTTTATCTTGAACAGCTTTTGTCCCTTAATAAATTTAATCAATATTTAAAAAACTACATATTTTACTTACTCAGGTTATCTTTTTGTAATCTTAAAGTTAGTTTAATGATCTCAATCATTTAAGTTTGACGAATTTACAAAAAATAAATATACATTTACGTATAGATATAATTATATATAGTTATAAAAATATATATAGGCTACTGTATAGTTTTGAGCTAAGAAGGGTAATTTTATGTAGCACAGATGAACAAGGTGATACACACAGTGAGATGTCCCACTACAGTTATCCTAAATGTACTGTAAGTGCTCTATGAACTAAACAATTCAAAATAGTGGATCAGAGCTACGTAGTAGTTGTACACATTAATAACATGTAAATGGCTGTATATCATAAAACAAATAAACAGCACATTTGACTTTATGCTTGATTCTAGTCCTAGACCCATTTAAAGCTGTAATAATGTGTTTTGCCTTTCCAAGATTACTGTCTGTAGAAATTTGTAACAGGCAGCTTTTATGGGACAAGTTTATAGCTTCAGCTGTTACCACCTAAATAAACCATTATGTTTTTAAAGATCTTTAGAAGTTTTGCTTTTCCCAGGACAGATTCAGCAAATCAGAGTGATACATGACTTAAGGCTGATTTATGCTTCTGCATCAAGACTTTGCCTGATGTACAAATCCCCGAAAACTCGTCACACTGATGAGGACCACATTTAACACCAATAGACACCAACTTTAACCTGTCCACCTGGTAGCATCACATCACATTTTCACCTTTCTTCTTCTATGCCTCCAGTTTTAATTTGAGTTGTGAAAGTTGAATTAACATAAGGACCAAATTGAGGAGAAATTTTAAGAAACACAATTTTCACATTGCAACAGTCATAGTGCATGACTAATTACTTATCAAAGGACCCAACACAAATACATTTCCTGAGCTTTAAAAAATTTATTACTTAAAATCGAGATAGTCTAAAGTGTTTGAAATCACTTCTCAATACTCTCCAAACTTAATATTTGTCCTCAGACCAAGGGCCATTTCTGTCCATCACAATGTTTAAACGTTCATGTTCACACCGATTGGATGAATGGGACAGTGAGATTGGCATTTATAAGAGGAACACATGCAGTTTACTCCAAATGAAAAACTTATAAAGACAACTGTTCCTAGGTTGACCTACAAATTGGAAAGACTTTATCATCTTACCCAAAATATTTTGTCTTGGATCTTATTGGAGAAATATTATTTGACAATATTGGATAAGCTTTTCATCATGGAATAAATAAATAAAAAGATACTATCCCAGGCTTTTCTCACCCTTCTCTTTCACACATGGCCGTTTCTTTGGTATATAATTTCATTTAGATTGACAGGAGGGAGTATCACACTGCCTTCTTTTATCAATAATCAAATTGGCCGGATTGCTTTAGACTAATGCTTTACTTTCGAGATAGGATTAACTTGGCGTTTGAACTTTTGGCCAAAAATGGACGTGAGAAAGTTGTTTTATTCTCACAGTCTGAAGAAAAACGACTTCAAGTTCTGACAATGGCAGAAGAAAGATTGCAAGGATTTGCTTATCATTAATGCAAACCATCTCTCTCTCTCTCCTTTTCTCATGCCCTCCCTACTTAATTTAATCATAAATCATTATCTCCCTCTTTTTTCCCCACTATGCTTATCATTCTGCCTTTTCCAGCTGCTGGGTTGAGCCTTTGAGAGTTGGGCTTCCTGTTCACAAAGGTTTTGTCCACATTTGATATTCTAATGGCCAGACATTTAAATGTACTTTGGCCAGTTTTCTAGTTGGACAGGTGAGATAAGGTATTTGGATTTCATGCAGGCTGAAGGCATCAGGGTAGAGAACATGTTCAAAACATTTGTTGGATTTCACGTAAGACTTGCGTGCCCTTTAGAAAGGAAAATGCAGATGTTTGGTTTCTATTGCTGGTGATGTCTTGGCTGTGTGTATAAATGTGGTAAAAGGAGATGTTTTTGTTTTCTTAGAAACTTTTTAAATGCCCTTAGTTTAGACAAATTATCCAATAACAGGGTCAAATGTTTCTCTCTGTGCCTCATTTTCTCCCTGCCTCTTTCACTAATACCCAGTGAGCACATGGACTAGAGCTCATCTGCAAAAGTTCTTTAAAGGACAATTTTATTGTATGGAGTAGCAATGGGAAAAGTTGCTTTTGACAACCAAAGTGCATGGACTAAGAGGAGTACCAGGTGTGTATTCTTACTAAAGATAACATTTAAGGCTACAAAACATTTGGTTCCCATATCTTTAATATTATCTTCAGCTTTTACAATGCTGTACTGATTAATACCTTACACTGAATGACCACAGAGTATACTCACATAACACAGCAAAGATTAATGATGATACAAATAAAGCCACAAGATTTTTGGGGAAGGTTTTCTGTTTCTGTATTGTGTCATTCACTGTATCAACTATTACTGTCTCAATAATTTCACTGAATTGTACTGTATTAATCAGAAATGTTAATAATTAATTGTTAGCAAATTAATTTACATTAAGAATGTAACCATAATAAAATATGTTTGTTTTGCATGTAGTGGTAACCAGGAATGTAGTGATCTGGTACTGTGTACAATAAAAAGAACTCAGTGGCAGTACCAGAAAGAGGGGAACATACTGTACCCCATACTGTTGCTCATTGCACATTAATGAACATTGCATCTACACATTCATGCATATTTGTAAATTTCTATTTACAGTAATTCTATTTCATACACAACTAAAGTTTTCTATATTTCCTATATTTTTACAGCAACAAAAAAAATCTATATTTGTATAGCTAAGTTTTTCTTATCCTTTATAGCTATATTTTCCATAGGTAAAGTTTTTTCTATGTTTTATTTCTTATTTTATTCCATATTTATTTCTTATTGATAATGTTTTGAAGGTCACAGGCGGTCGCATAAGCATTTCACTGCATATCGTACTGTGTTTGACTGTGTATGTGACAAATAAAATTTGAATTTCAATTTTTTATTTCAAAACCAGTCACGGAAGTGCTTTCAGCAAGAAAACAAATTTCTTGTTAATGTTATGTACAGTGCTTTGCAATACGTTTCCACATTTTGTCACGTTACAACCACAAAAGTAAATGCTTTTTATAAGTGAAAGAAAATAATAAATGTTTCTTATTATTATTATTTTACAGACAAAAATCTGAAAAGTGTGGTGTGCATTTGTATTCAGCTCCCTTTACTCTGATACCCCTAACTAAAATGCAGTGGAACCAATTGTTTTCAGAAGTCACCTAATTAGTAAATAGAGTGCACCTATGAATAATTTAATCTCAGTATAAATACAGTTGTTCTGTGAAGCCCCCAGAAGTTTGTTAGAGAACATTAATGAACATGAAGTGTTGCACCATGAAGCCCAAGGAACACACCAGACAGGTCAGGGATAAAGCTGTGGAGAAGCTCAAAGCAGGGTTAGATTATTAAAAATATCCCAGGCTTTGAACATCTCATAGAGCGCTGTTCAATCATTCTAAAATGGAATGTGTATGGCACAACTGCAAATCTACCAAGACATGGCAGTCCACCTAAACTGATAGGCTGGGTAAGAACAGCATTATACAGCAAAGTGGTGTCTATTGAGGAGCTGCTCAACTCCACAACTCGGGTGGGAGAATCTGTTCACAAAACAATTAGTTTTATAGTCGTACACTCCACAAATCTGGCCTTTATGGAAGTATGGCAAGAAGAAAGCTATTGTTGAAAGAAACCCATAAAAATTCCATTTGTAGTTTGCGACAAGTCATGTGTGGGATACAGCAAACATATGGAAGAAGGTGCTCTGGTCAGATGAGACCAAAATTTAACGTTTTGCCTAAACGCAAAGCGCTATGTGTGGCAGAAAACTCACACTGTGCATGGTGGTGGCAGCATCATGTTGTGGGGCCGCTTTTCTTCAGCAGGGACAAGGAAGCTGGTCAAAGTTGATGGGAAGATGGTTGGTGCCAAATACAGGGCGATCTTAGAGGAAAATCTATTAGAGTCTGCAAAAGACTCTAATGACTGGGGTGGAGGTTCACCTTCCCAGGCTTTAATGCAAATGCATGCCACACTTTTCCGATTTAAAAATGTGAAAACCATTTAGCATTTCCTTTCACTTCACAATATTGTACCACTTTGTGTTGGTCTATCCCATAAAATCCCAATAAAGTACATTTACATTTGTGGTTGTAACATGACAAAATGTGGAGAAGTGCAAGGGGTATGAATACTTTTGCAAGGTAGTGTAATCTTAAAAACACTTTTTCTCCTTAGTAATTGCTTCTAAGTTGTCGGCTTACCCCACCGCTTTTCCAGACGCTAACATAAGCAACAAAGCCATAGCTTTTAGCACAAGGCTAAATCCCAATCTAACCCTTAAACAAGGGCACTACATGTTGTGGGGAACGAGGGATTCCACAACCTACATAGCACATTAGCTTTCCATTTTACGTTATTTGGGATTCAAACTGTTAGTTAGCTGAGGCTACTATTACTAGTAGTAGTTAGCTACTACTGAGGCAGAATATGTGAAGACAAAGAAACCTCAAACTTATGAGGTCCTCAAACTTATGAAGACTGTCCACCACCTCCATGGTTAATTCTCCTCACCTTTTGGACACATAATTCTGGCAAGAGTTTAAAAATACTTTCATCCCTGTCAATAATATATACCCATATACGCCCCCTACTGGTCTGGGGCTCCAAGTCAATATGCTGTTGACAAGCAGCTCCTCTGGCAGGAAGCATCAATATTACAGGTACCAAGTTCGATCTTGAGCTCTGCTCATTGTCTTAGTGTTTCATGTCTTCTCCTCATTTCCACTTGTGCTTGCTCCAAGCTCTCCAGGTTTTTTTCCACTCCTCAAAATGTTCCAGTAGGTGGAATAGTGACTGTCCCAGCCAGGGTGTGTTCTAGTTTCACTTCCGGATCCACTGTAACTCAGATCAGAATAAAGACATAATTAAATAGCGAGTAAATGTATTTCATTGTAATGACAGATTATGATTTAGAATTGTGCACCTTTAGTGGACTTCCTATTCAAAAGCCTAGATGATAGATTTGTGTTTCGGTGACAAATGAAGTGTAAAGTGATGGACTCCTTCTGAACTTAACTTGCCCCATTTTCTACTACAGTACATCTTTGTTTATCCATCCCTTTTCATTCCTAGTACTAGACACTTGTTTTCATAATTTTTTGGTGTTTTGTTTCAGCATTATTTTTTGGACTTCAGTCTTGGATTAACAAATCCACCAGTAATTCTAAATGTTTTAATGTTATGTATTTAATTCACATGGTAACACATGTTGCTCCTAGAACTCACTGTATATAGTTGTCATCTGTTATTAACTATGTATTTCATATGTTATGTCTTTTTGTACGTTCTGCTCTTTAGTTTCACATTTCATATTAATTCACATTTGCTTGCTAGTGTTGACCTTAAACTGTTGCACTGCGTCAGATATTGTATATATTTTGATGTTCTGCATCCTGAAGACTAAAACCTTTTACGTCATGTTATCACATCTGCGTTCTGTAGCTGAGATTTCTAAAGTGTTTTGGCTGATCGATTACACTCTAGTAGCACGTCACTGCACCGAAAAACATACACACCTGCCAACAAGCTTTCAGACACATTACCGTTTCATCTTTTCACCTTCTGACTCCTGCGTATTTTCCTATCTGGGGCAGAAATTGCACAGTCTGCTTTCATTAATGTTTGACTGGATTGCTCTTTTATTATTACTAGATTTGTTTTTCAGCATTGATTGTTTTTCCATGGCTAATGCACCAATATGCATAGAGAATATTATAACAATATGCTACCTAACGTGAGTAAGGGTGTACAAATTTAAACTGTGCATTTTTTTCCTAATCTCCACTTACAGATGTAGTTTCAAAGTGCTTATTTGCTTGAAGATATTTACTTTGCAACCAAACAGAGAACAAGCCATGTCAATTCAGACACATTAACTGTGAGTACAGATAAACACACTATGAAATGAACACAAAATACAATTCTATTCATATACAAAACTAAAAGCTTAAAGAAAATTCAGGTATACAGAAATAAACCCATAACTAGAGAAATAAACCGATATAGTACCTCGGCATATGAATGTAATCTGTTCCGGAGGTGAGAAAAATAATTTAAATGAAGCAAGATATGAAATAAATAGACATTAAACCTCACTTAGGCGCCATAGTGGCTTAGTGGCTAGTACTGTCTTCTTGCAGCACCAGGTCCTGGGTTCGATTCCCGCTTCGGGTCTGTGTGCATGGAGTTTGCATATTCTCCCTGCGCTTACTGGGTTTCATCTGGGTTCTCTGGTTTCCTCCCACAGTCCAAAAACATGCAAATTACCCTGGTTGTACAAATGGGAATAGGTCCACGGACGATAGTTGTACTAGTTCGTAGATGGATGGCAAACTCACTTAACCTTAATTTTTGATTCCTCTTGGCACCATCTGCTTTAAAAATGAAACTGAAAGTGGCTCCCTTTTCTTCTTGCTACCATTCTTGATAACATTCCTCTGATCTGTGGTGCTAGGTCGGCTCCTGGACATACAGTACGCACAACTTAGAGGGCGTTCAGTTCGGCTCAGTTCAGCCGCTCATATGCCGAAAATACTTTGTATGCCGAGGCATTCTACTTGCAAAATTTTAGTTTTTAACACAAAAACCGGTGAGGCGGTGCGTTGATATGCCCAGGTACCGCTGTCATTAATTTCAGGTATTTTGCCCCTTCAAATATTACATAATCCTTGTTGCAGATTTTCCAGTTACCTAAATATTGGCTCAAATTGTAGCTAGTTTGTTATTCTAATATACAGTATGTTAGCTCAGGAAAAAGATCATGTACACTATATTCACCGTATTATTTGTCATATTGTATCCTCCTTAGCTAGGTGGCAACTATAGCTAATTGAGCACACTAATAAGATCACACCAAAATCTTTTTCATCTTCAACCTGTCACCAGCTATGTTTACGTTGACAATTTTTTATTCATTCTGATTAAACTTAGAGATTACTTAAAGGTCTTTACATAGCTGAACTCTTATTCTGATTGAAAATCTTTCTTATAGGGTCAGTGTAACAAAGATGGACTTCAAACAAAGGTAAGTTTCACACAGAGTAGTTTATTTGAGAATCAGCGTACTTCTGGCAGGAATCGAGTCTTTGGGATGATAGCTGATACGGCTTGTATAGCATGAACAGATACCAGAGACGGAGATAAAACGAACAGTAACTTTTCCTTCTTGTAGAAAACCACAAACAGATTCGGGTTATGACCTGGGGTATACTAGACCGGACTGAGATCCACACACCACGAGCATCGGGAGTGTCCACGCTCCGTGATTGACACTGGGAGAGCTTCTGAAAGCAGAAATGCAGGTAAGTACACAGGTAAGTATAAATCATTAACTTGCACGTCGGAAATTGAGTCCACACTCAGCGGTACGAGCCGGGACGTTGATTGTGGCGTGGTGTGTGGTCTTTATGTGTTTGGTGATTGATGTCAGGTGGTTGAAATTAGTATTCGGGTGACAGGGGGCGCTGTGTTAGATTGGGTTCGGAGCCTGGCCTGACTGTGACAGTCAGACTGTTCTGATTGAGGTGTTTACAAGATTCAATTATATTTCAGTTGGGCTATAATTCAATTATTAGTGAAATTTTACTGACTTATGGCTGACAGTCATCTCTAGCAAGAGCCATTGTCATGCAATATTCTTTCTATTGCCTGGTCTATGGTGGCATGGTGGTGTAGTGGTTAGCACTGTCGCCTTGCACCTGGTTCGATTCCCGGCCAGGCTCGATTCCTGTCTCTGTGTGCATGGAGTTTGCATGTTCTCCCCGTGCTTGGTGGGTT
>JAQMYL010000019.1:15380538-15392682 GCA_030014365.1 Clarias pachynema
TACCCTGCCTCGTGCCCTAAGCCTCCTGGGATAGGCTCCAGGTCCCCGCGACCCTGAATACAGGATAAAGCGGTATATAAGATGACTGAGTGAGTGAGTGTCTGGTCCATCCAAGAATCTCCTTAACTTGATATTTCAAGAACAAACGGCTAACAGCATCTAGGCTTTTCATGGGATTATTACTGTAATAGCAAATGAACTTATTATATTTTGGAACTGAGCCAAGGTCACGGTCATATGCGAGATCAAATATCTGAAACAGATTTCCCTTAATAGCTTTCTTCCTGTTTAAAGTATAATTTGAAATGATTTCAGTCACTTAATTCAAATAATTAATAAAATTAATTATTAATAATAAAGAAATAATTTAATTGTGCTTTACAGGATATTTTAAGTTATTATTTTATAACCAAATCCTTGCTGACCACCATTTTACCAATTAACTGATTTTGCAAATGTGAATTGATTCTACCTAACCCAACCAACACCACCCCAATTCCAAAACCAACTTGCTTATACTGTATTGTAGGCTACTTTAGATGCATTAACAACACATAATTAAGTCCTCTTCAGTCCCAGGTAGAAATGCAAGATATGAAAATGTGGAAAGACTCAACTTATGAAAGTCACTGTAGCCCTGAATAGATGATAGAAGCAATGAATGAATTCATCCATTTCTGTCATAATTTAATGTAATCAATCACAAGTTTGGAATCTGAGAATGTTATGTACTATACAGTATGTCGGGCTACGATTTCCAGTTTTCATGCTTTTGGAGTGTGACTTTGTGTATTAAATAATCTCACACCTCCCATTTGACCATATAAAGGAATTTAATAAAAGGTGGCCCCTAATTAGTGTTGGCAGGTTTTGTTTAGTTTTTTTTTTTTACCTTGTTTCCAGGTCAGATTATGGTTTTAAACTATGTCTAAACTATGTCTAAGTCTAAAATGTAACTTTGACAAATTACATCTGTGGCTCAAGTCAGTTAGTAGCTCAATCACAATTCAGTGTATTTTGGCAACATTCTCCCCAATAGAGCCAATTTAACTTTTTCAGCATGATAGATTATTATAGATGTTTTTTTAAAGTTTCTTTAAAAGCCAATAAGTGCAAATTTACTCTCAGCATTGTCTTTTAACAGTGTCTTCAAAGAACTCTGTATCCCATTGAAATACAAACGGTTTTGATCTACATCGATCAGCCACAACATCAACACCACCACCAGGTGAACTGAACAACATTGATCACTATACAACTATAAAGAAAAAGCCAGTGCAGCACAAAATGCCGAAAAGGTCAATGCTAGCCATGAAGGAAAGGCACTGGAATATCCAGTGCACCACAGGTAGCAATGCACAGGGCCTGGCAGGGAAAGAGAACAACCTGCCTCCGAACTCTCCAGTTTACAATCTGATCGAGCACCCATGGGATGCACCAGGCAAACCAGCCTAATCCATGAGGCCCCGTCCTACAGTACATCCCACAGCACCCAAAGGATATGCTGCCAACATCCTGGTTCCAAACCCCACAGAACTGTCCCGGTCGCACAAGGGGAACCCAAAACCTATGTTAATTTTATGTTAATGGATTTAATGTTAAGGCTGATCAGTATGTACAGTATAGGTCCTGTCCTGTAGGTGTGTTGATCTTCTGTAAGAAATTAATAAATTAAGAATAAGGGTCCAGCTGTTACTCCAACTGAGACTAAAAGTGAGGTTGAAAAACTGTCAAGGGAAGAATTTACAAGGTGACAAACCTGGTAAGGCATACCACCAGCAGATGCTTCAGAACAACTCTGTGAAATGCCGAGAGTCCAGACCTAAACCCGATAGAGCATCTCTGGTGAGACAAGAAACTGGCTGTGCCCATCCAACCTGGTTGAGCTGGAACGATTCTACCAAGAAGCATGGAAGAAACTTATCATCAAATATTCTAAAAATAAATAAATGAATAAATAAACTGCTTGTGATGAAATGTGTGATGCAAAGTCTGTTTATAATATGTTTTACGGTTGTGTTGTGTTACTCTGGTTTAATTGGACTTTAACAGCTTGTAATACAGGTATAGTGAATTCAATATTCGTCCTCTGTGTGTGTGTGTGTGTGTGTGTGTGTGTGCTTTTCTTCAGCAGTAAGATCTCCAGGGATAAGAGAAACATTTCTTCTCTCCTGTTGAAATCACAATGTTTCTACATGACCTTTTGACACCAGCCTGACTGCAGTTCAGTTCGAATCCAGATGTAATGACTCACCATGACACACACTGAGACATCTGAGAGAATGTTATAACTGATGTTCTGTAACTGTGCTTGTTCTGTAATGTTCACTTGTAAGCAATATTATGTCAGGTCGTCCCAGCTCTATTCGGATTTTATAGCTGCGAAGATACTTTTAACAACTCACAAATCTATCTACTCTTTGTCTCAGGCATGATTAATAGAGATAGCTTTGATGGTGTGTGTGTGTGTGTGTGTGTGTGTGTGTGTGTGTGTGTGTGTGTGTGTGTTTGTGTGTGTGTGTGTGTGTGTGTGTGTGTGTGTGTGTGTGTGAGGAAAGAGGACATCACTTTTATTCCAACATTTAGCAGGTACTGTACATAAAACTGGTCATTTTGCTTTGAACAGAACTTTAATTTACTTAATTTCACCAGAAAATTCAACATCTTACTTTTGTTAGATGTTATCGGCGTATCAAAGAAACATCATTATTCCTTGCAGATGGCATATTTCAGTTAAGGATTACACAGCATTAAATAAACAACAGCTCCAAACAAGGCAAAACATCACCAGGCGAGCTTGTCATGTCTGGGAAAAACTCTAACATCTGAGTTTTGTTGAATGATGATCAAGCTGACCTTTGAACCTCATGACGATAAAAGGCTTTCCCGAAAAGCCTTAGTCATTTGAAAAAACAAATTTTGTAGTTCTTTCATAACACTGAGCTTATAAGGAAGGTATGCGCAGACCTTTTTTATCAGAGCCTCTAGGCATTAGATTTAGAATTTTAAAAAATTTATCTAATGTGACAAATGTTAGCTAGTTTATTAGCAGTAAGTTCTTGAAGATATCAACTGGACAAACACCAATCAGTCCGCTGGAACCAAAGGTCAGCCCGTCCAGTCTGATCCCACAGAAAAACCAATGCAGTAAAAAATCACAGAAAAAAATAAATGCTGGACATTATAGTCAAACACCAGAACACTTAGAGCACCACTGCTCATCACAAATGGTGTCTGGCAGACAAAGAGCCCAAGACTGCTGACCTGGACTTCAAATTACTTCCAGATCCATATATGATCAAGGACCCAGGGGATGCACAGGATAACAAAGTCTGATCCATGGATGCTCCAACCCACAAACCACCACACTAAATGTCCTGCTGCCAGACACCACAGAATACCACCATGTTAATGTGGCTGATCGGGGTATAGTATGGGCATGTTGCAAACTTATTCGAGCAAAACACAGTATCAGTGCTGATTTATTTTTTGCTATATTATACATATAATACAGAAAATGTGTCGAAATGTGTCCCAAAAATTTGATGTGTGTCCCATTTTTCATCATTATACTGTCTCTCTTCAAACAATAATAATTTAAAATGCAAATTATTCATATTTCTCTATAAGTATTGATACCTGGTGTAAGCTTCTAGAAGCAAATGACCTGTAAATATTGTTGCTTTAATTAAAAAATTCCATGCATAATTAAGGATTTCTTTTCAAAAAAAGAAAAAATCTTCTCCGTATCCATGTCAAATTCATGTTGCAATATCTTAACAATTTTTCATTTTAGAATAATACACTTTTTCAGGTTTATATCTGTTCATGTGCAATGTAAATTGGCCAAGTTTATTTAAATGACAATTAAGTTCATTGAAAGATTTTAATAAAAAGAAAAGTTATCGACACTACAGTTATGGCCAATTGCAAAATATTGCATACAGTATTTATGAACGCCTCATAGCTAAAAAAAATTAATTAATTAATTAATTTTTAAAATAGATTCTAAGATTTATTTGACTGTCCTTAGCTTTGATTTCTTTGTGTCCAGTGTCTATGTGTGAAAACGATTCCTCATGCTCTCAGGACCACTCTTTCACAATTTGAGTCCTGAAATACACCTTTCTATAAGGAAAGGAAAAACTAACTGACTAACTCCAGATCATAACACTGCCTCCAGGGACTCGTACAGTGGGCACTCTGCACTGAGGGGTGTATCACTTCATGCGCTTTCCATTTCACCCTGAGGCACCCATCACTCTGGTATAGGTTCAGTCTGGACTTATCGGACCACATGACCTTTTTCCTTTGCTCCAAAGTCCAACATGATTGCTTTGCTCCAAAGTCCAATTTCTGATTAGTCTAACTAACAAGTGATTTTTTTATGGCCACACAACAGTCTCATCCCAATCCTGACATTGGAGTGATTTACATATATTTATGCATTTGATATTCAGTCCATACAGAGACGCAATTGTTCGACATGTTCTAGTGTATTTTAAACTGCATAATAAGGATTAAACCTAACAGAAATTAATTACTAAGATGGTTTGAATGTTGACTAATTCTGTTAATGAAACTAGAATATTGATTAATATAATATAGTAATATTCTTAATTGTATTGGATGCAACTTTCTTGCAATATACCCACCAAAGAAAAAAACATTTATTTCTACTGCCACTAGGAACATTAAGCATGGACAGATGTGGGGACTACAGTGAGTGAAGATAAATGAGCTGTAACAGCATTACTGCAGAGATTAAACTCACTCAACTAGCAACACCAGCCAAAGCACTGTTGATAAGATATGCCTACTGCAAAAAAGCAAAAACCTTAAAACTGAAATAAAAAAAAAAAAGACATTAGAAGAGAGGCTTTTAGTCTGTCAGTAGTATTAAAAATAAATACTGGCAGAAACAAATGATTGTATTGGGGGTGGGGGGGGAGGGGTGTATAAAATTAGCCAGTATCTATTTAAAATGTTCATAATTCTATTGAAAAAATTATGTAACAGAACAACATTAATAATTTAAAATCAAATAAACTTAAACTTTCAGATAGACAAAACATTGCGTTTCCGAATTTCTTTTTACAAGGACTGACTGATTGATTGATTGATTGATTGATTGATTGATTGATTGATTGTTTGATCGATTGATTGATCGATTGATCGATTGATTTACTACCGACCTCCCAACTTTAAATCAGCTCCGATGTCATTGTGGTCAGTATGAATCCGGATAATTTTTCAATTGTAGCGACACCACATCGAGCCAAAAATATAAAAATGACTTTACAGCTAATTTTGACACAAGGCAGGAACAAAGTTTTAGCAACACGATAATGTTTCTAGAATGAACCATTAAGGAATTTAACAATGTTTTGCCAAGTTCTAAAATATAAATAAGGAAACCGTCTCGGCACTAACGACATGAAACGCAATTAAATAGACACTACTGACTATTGTTAACTATTACTACGTTGTTAATAATATAACAACGACTTCATACCGTCCCATTAACAGATAGATGCCCACCTATAGACAATGAAGGAAAGGGCCCAGTTATTTAATGACAGTGAGCTGTAGGAGTGCATAGAGGATGGTAACATCAACTTTCCTCCACCAGAAACCATGACCAATGATGACAAGCCCATGCCTTATGTTATCATTGCTGATCGCACCTTCACCTTGAGTAAGTTTAATGAAGCCCTACAGTAGACATGGAGCTTGTGACCAACTACATTGTGTTGTGGAGAACGCCTTTGGTATCCTTGCCGATGACTGCATTTTTGTGACTAACAATGCTTTTCTGTATTTTCTGTAATTATGTAACTTGTACAAAAAGCTTTTATTATGAATAGAATTTCCTGAAAATTTTAAATATTATAACGATTTTTAAATTTACTTAATAAATTTTACTCATGTTTTTCAAAGTTTTAAATGAAATGAAATGGCCAAGCCACATACTTGTATATTTTAGGAATAAAAATTATATGGATCACTTTGTCATCAGACTTATAATGACTAAGGAAATAACAGAAGTGATCAAACTACAGACATTTTCGATTAAAACATAAAAATCCTCATATTAAATGTAGATCAATAACAAAATGAACATTTTAAGGAAAATACTTTTGATTAAACACGATTGATAAATGCACAATAGATATGTTTTAATCGAAAATGGTGCTTAAAAATTGATATAGAGGTGTTAATGAAAAATCTAGTCAGGAGACAGTGAAAGTTTGGAAAATGCCCCAATTCTCCTTCCAAAGCTAATGATGCAAACAAACACAAAAGAATTCAAACCAAGCCACAAAAGAATTCAAACGAAGCTGTAAGGAGCCATTACTGTACCAACTTCTACCGAGCTCTCCAGAGGGTGTAAAGAATTTGCATCTGTGGGAGTTTAGCATATAAGCTATTTCTCGTAGCACTTAATTTTAAGAAACAAATATACCATGGTGTACAATAAAATAGATACATCAACACACTTTACTTTAAGTATAATAAGCCCTGTATATAGGAGCTGTAAATCATAACTGATACACCATTTGTTCCTTTAATAGGCCTTCATTTTTTTTTTGTCATTTCATGAAGTGTACTTTTCCAGAATAAATTCCATAAAGACGCATTAATCACGATGCAGTGATTTTAGTGGAACGCACACACGCCAGCCATCACTCAGCAAAGACCGCGCTGTTGAAAATGGCATTCGGGTTGGAAGAACCGGCTTTTGAAAAAGTATCTGGTTAAATCATTTTAATTCACAAACGTGAAATGGGGTTCATTTGTTTCATAATTTGATCCATCTCTGCTTACAGAACAGGATATAAATCCTGACTAAACTATTTGCAAATGTAGTTTAATCACGAAGGTATGAAATGCCTCCATTGCCATGGCCCAGAAAAACATACAGGATCTGTTGGATACCCGTAATAAATGTAACAGCAGAATATAAGACCATATGGCTCATAAATTTAAGCAAATATTTATCAACGTTTATTTGGTGTTTACTTTAAATTGGCATTTAAGTTTGAAGACGCAGTTTGACAGATTCTTTGTTTTGGCACTCAAAGAACTTTTGAACGTTTTAAGAAGAGTAGTATGAAAGAGTATTATAATGATCTTAATTGTTGTTTTTCAAAACACACACACACATACTTTTTTCCCCCTCATTTTATATAGATAGCTATTTACCATAATGATCCTGAAGTAAAATTTCAAATTCCACTTGTTTACACATTCTGGCACAGATTTGCAGATCCCACCAAGATTCAAACTCAGGTTGTTGGATTGTGGGTCCAGTGAGCTAACCATTACACCATGGAGCCACACTTAATCAAGGCTTTTGCCATGTGAATTGGCTTATGTTTCTTAACGCAACAATGATCTTTCAATTTTCATTTTCTGCCCATTTCCTCTGCTTTAGACATAATGGAGTAATTAAAGCAGTATTATTATTGTCACTTCAAACATACACTTTAATACAATTTCTAAATTACTATGTTGGAGCGGCAGAGTGACAATCAGCTCCGCACAGCTCCAGAGCTCATATTATTCTCAGAATACTCCATCCACTTCATAAAAACATGGCAAATGGTGGATTAGCTACTTGTAAATGCCACTAGGTGTGAATGACTGTGTCTTTGTACTTGTGTATGTGATGACTAGTATACCTTCCATTTTGAAATCCAAGTATTCACTTGGAGATGAATGACATAATAATTTATAATAATGACACTGATATTTTACTATAATTTATGATATAAAATTATATATATGTATAGATAATTTGACCTTATTGTCAATAATCAGAGCATATTAAACAAATTGTATTATCAGTTTTCGCATTAAGAAAAACAACAGGTTAGCTACAGAAACCAGGCTGTCTACAAGGACAGGTCAAGGCAGACCAAGGATACGGTCCTGGCTCCAGCATAAAATTAAAACCCTTAAGGCAAAACACAAACAAAACACAAAGAAGCTAAAGACCACAGTAATCACAGTGGAAACAAAAGAGTCACTTGTCCATTCTCCATCGTCAAAACTGATTGACTCCATTCCACCGCCCTGACTTCTCGGCGTCAAGCACATTTCTCCTGAGATTGAGGTCGACAGAGGTAATGCTTTGTTTGCCAGAGCATCAGTAAGGAACCCTTTCTTCCAGTCTTTGTCTGACCATTACATCTCACATTTAGACCTTGTATCACATTTAGGAGAAACTGTACAAAAATGATCTTTTCTATTTTTATTCCTACGGTCATGTTCAACCATGTCAATCTGGATAAGAAAAAAACAATCAATCTGACTTGGGGGGGGTTAATATTGTGTTTTTGACCATGTGCTTTCAACAAGGAGGGCACAAGTGAATTGACCCTTGTCATCAAGAGTCAGGCAAGGAAACGCACCCCTGTTACTCGTCCATATGTGGAGGAAAACTGTGGGTGGTAATGACGTAAAACGAGCTGAAAAGAAATGTGCTTTTAACACCACAAAACAACATTCCTGTCATTCTTTCAATCTTCACTTTCACTGTCCGACCTGGACATCCGCTAAGGTCGTATGTTCTCGTAATGTGAATATTTGTTAATCAGCACCTCACAGTGTGAATACTAAATAATTGGTGTAGTCAAGCAGAGGTGTTGGAATAACCCCAGATGCCATCTGGTCCAATGACAAAACATTATCAACACATCAACAACTTCGGTACTGCCCTGGTATGAGCTATTATATCAAAAATAACTCAAAAAGAGCAGACTTTTATTTTCCCTCAATAAGGGTGTCTGATGAGATAATCAACATTTAAGTGTGGAAAGATTGACAATTGTTCTGAACTTTCCAATATTAACTGACCCCTTGGAAACCTCACCCTCCTCCTTCATCTCAGAATAATTTTCTGGCCAGTGCTTTAGTCTTGAATCAATTTTCCCATTTGACACAGTGGCCTCATTTTCCATCTGGGTAAATAAAGAATGTTTTAAGTTCATTAATGTGAAATAAAATGCATCAATGTATATTTGACTTGGCTATTATGCCATTAGACAAGTTGGATTAGACGATTCCAGCCCCAAAAAAAATCATCAGCGGGATATTTCAAAATTTTAAAACTGTTTGCTTTGTGACAGACCACCAGTGAAGAATGTCAGCTATAAGAAGCCATTTCATGGTTTCTACAATGTACAGAACCATGCATTATTCCTTTTTTGGGTTGCCACATATATCTGCGCGCTGTAACTAGTGCACCCTGAGCACCCATAATGTTCACCACAGAATATCTAAAACAAGTAACCATGGTGAAGGCTTTAATGGGAAACACTGATGTTTACCCATGAGGCTCGGTGTCAGCCTGCGGGGGTGCACTGCCGGCATCACTATTCTCAACGAGAAAACCAGCTGGAGTCTCAGAGGAGCCGCTAATCACTATATGGCCTTTGTGTGTAGGTGTTTCCATCTGACCCTCCTACATGAATTAACAAAAACTTGTGCCTGATCTTTTATTTAGCTTGGTACTTGAGCTATGCAGTACATGTTTACGGCTTGCTATAAACCTATGACATGTTTATAGTTAATGACTAGTAATATCTTAACTACTATGATTGGCTTGTGTATATATCCTGTTCAACTGCTCATTAAGACAAATGTCTAATCAGCCAATCACATAGCACCAACCCAATGCATTTAGGAATGTAGACATGGTCCTGTCGACCTGCTAAAGTTTAACCCGTCTATCAGAATGGGAAAGAAAAGTGATTTAAGTGACTTCTGAAAGTGGCATGTTTGTTGGTGCCAGACAGGCTGGTCTGAGGATTTCTGAAACTGCTGACCCACTGGGATTTCACATACAACCATCTCTAGGCTTTACAGAGAATGGACTGAAAAAGAGAAAATATCCAGTAAGTGGCAGTTGTCTGAGCACTGGATTCCCTGTTGATGCCAGAGGTCAGAGGAGAATGTACAGATTGGTTCAAGGTGATAGAAAAGCAACAGTAAATACCACCAAGTACCTTCTTGTTACAATCAAGGTATGTCAAACAGAATCTCTGTATGCTGATGCTCAGATGGGCTACAGCAGCAGAAGATCACAACGGGGGTGACGTCTATCAGCCAAGAACATGAGACTGAGGCTAGAATTTGCATGGGCTCACCAAGAGAAGACTGGAAAATCAGTGGCTGGTCTAATGAGTCTTGATTTCTGCTGTAACAATTTAGATATTTAGAGACTTAGAATTTGGCATAAAAAACATGAAAGCATGAGAGACTCTTAGTACTAACTAAGCATTGTTTAAATGTCACAGCCAACCTGAGTATTGCTGCTAACCCTATCCATTCCACACGTGGTATAAGTTCAAATTATCTCAAACTGGTTTCTGGAACATGACAGCGAGTTCACTGTACTCAAATGGCCTCAACAGTCACCAGATCTCAATCCAATAGAGCACCTTTGGGATGTGTTGGAACAAGAGATTCGCATCCTGTATGAGCAGCTGACAAATCTGCAGCAATTGTATGATGCTATCATGTCAATATGGACCAAAATGTCAAAGGAATGTTTCCAGCACCTTGTTGAATCTACGCCATGAGGAATTAAGGTAGTTCTGAAAGCAAAAAAAGGGTTCAACAACCCAGTACTAAGAATTACATATATTTACTAGCAATTAAAAATGGGGGCAGTGGTGGCTCAGTGTGTTACGGCTCTGAGCTACGGATCTGAAGATCGGCGGTTCAAGCCCCAGCTCTGCCAGGTTGCTGCTGTGGGGCCCTTGAGCAAGGCCCTTAACCCTGTCTGCTCCAGGGACGCCTTAAAATGGATGACCCTGCGCTCTGACCCCTGCCTACTAACAAGAAGCTGGGATATGCGAAGAATTAAGCATTTCGTACTGTGTATGACTGTGTATGTGACAAATAAAAAAAATCTGGAAAAAAAAATCTGAAAATCTGAATTATATATATATATATATACACAGTACACCCACTTACAAAAGTGAGTACACCCCACTAATTTCAGCAAACATTTTAGTATATTCTTAAAGAACAATACTATAGAAATGAAACTTGGTTATATATTTTAGTGTCATCAATGTGCAGCTTGTATAACAGTACAGATTTACTGTCCTCTGAAAATAACTCAACATTCAGTCATTGAGTCGTGTAACCACACCAGCCCAGGACCTCCACATCCAGCGTGTTCACCTCCATGATCGTCTGAGACCAGCCATCCGGGCAGCTGCAGCAACAATCAGTTTGCATAACCAAAGAATTTCTGTCAGAAACCGTCTCAGGGAAGCTCATCTGCATGCTCGTCATCCTCATCGGGGTCTGGGCCTGACTGCAGTTCGTCGTCGTAACCGACTTGAGTGGGCGAATGCTCATATTCGATGGCGTCTGGCATGTTGGAGAGGCATTCTGTGCATGGATGAGTCCCGGTTTTCACTGTTCAGGGCAGATGGCAGACAGCATGAGTGGCGTCGTGTGGGTGAGCGGTTTGCTGATGTCAAAGTTGTGGATTGAGTAGCCCATGGTGGCGGTGGGGTTCTGGTATGGGCAGGGATATGTTATGGACAACGACCACAGGTGCATTGTATTGATGGCATTGTGAATGCACAGAGATATCATGATGAGATCCTGAGGCCCATTGTTGTGCCATTCATCCACGACCATCATTTCATGGTGATGGATGAATGGCACAACAATGGTTGCAATATGATAATGCACGGCCCCATATTGCAAGGATCTATACAAAATTGCTGGAAGCTGAAAACATCCCAGTTCTTGTACGGCCAGAATACTCACCGGACATGTCACCCATTGAGCATGTTTGGGATGTTCTGGATCGGCGTATACGACAGCGTGTTCCAATTCCTACCAATATTCAGAAACTTTGCACAGCTATTGAAGAGGAGTGGACCAACAATCAACAACCTGATCAACTCTATGCGATGGAGATGTGTTGCACTGCGTGAGGCAAATGGTGGCCACACCGGATACTGACTGGTTTTCTGAACCCCCCCAGTAAGGCTAAACTTTGCAGTGTGGCCTTTTATTGTGGGCAGTCTAAGGTACACCTGTGCAATATTCATGCTGTCTAATCAGCACCTTGATATGCCACACCTGTGAGGTGGGATGGATTATCTCGGC
>JAQMYL010000019.1:15394025-15407809 GCA_030014365.1 Clarias pachynema
GAAAATGTTACAGATCTTTGAGTTCAGCTCATGAAAAATGGGAGCAAAAATAAAAGTGTTGCGTTTATATTTTTGTTTAGTATATGTGTGTGTGTGTGTGTGTGTGTGTGTGTGTGTATGAAATATCACACAGGTTCTTTTATACTGAAATGAGAAACAGTCGTTTTTAAGATTTATGCGATTTATTACATAATCCTCTGTTCTTTGGCACAGATCTCTCTGACATCATCTTAAAATGCTGTAGTACGTCATTTGCTGATTTCTGGACAAACTCAGGGCACTTTTATGACTTTAAAATGTACGTCTGGTCATTATTCAAAATCCAGGATATGTTCTATTCACTGTAAAAATCTGTCATCTGTATTGTTTTTTTTAGAGACAAATATAAAAACGTATTTTTAATATGACATTAATTCCACAGTTAATGCGCACTTAAGAAAACTAACAGGAGCTTTATGGTTGGTCGAGATATCCTATTAAATAGTTGTGTTACTGGGGGATCTTGGGAATGACAGGGTGGAGCTGGGTTCTATCATGCATGGGTTTCATTGAGTCCTCAAGCAACCTAATCCAAATGCATAAAAGTTCCGTGACCACTTTCATTTAGCCAGAATTTTACTGCAGTTTATGGATGAGCTGAGAGACATTAGCACCAGTACAGCGATGGAATTTTCAAGCCTACATTTAATAGTTCCAGTTACTTCGGATGTCAATAATTTTCCTACGCATGCACAACTTATGGAAATTTTTGATGCATTCCATCATAAAGGAACAGTTCCTAATCTTCTGATTCATTTCGTTTGAAGCCTAAGCACCAAAGTTCTTTTAATTTCTCATATTATTTAAACAGCACTCTATATTACATTCCTATAAAATGATTAGTTACTGTACATTGGAGATCCCACTCAACAATAGAAGCCACACTCACTTCAACGATTTGTACATCACCGCTAGGTTAAATAAAAAAAATAATCTATTGAAAAATTCATACTTTGTTTTGGTATATTTACATTTTCTTAATGTAGAAATTAGATGGTTGCCAGAGTTTAACCCCACTGACATCGAATGGGTTTTCCCAGACCACCACACCTACTGTATATACTATTTTAAATGTTAGGTTACTTGATAATGTTTGCTATGTAGCCAAAGTAAACCAGACTTAGCCATATTTACAGTTTATGATTATTATCTCAGCACCAAAGATTTGATGGTTTCCACTCAAAAAGAAAAAAAAAAAAAAGTGTAAGAAGTGTAAGATTCTTCCGAGAGCGAGTCTCTAGGTTCCTGCCAGTGAAGGAAAGTGAGGAACCCCACGGGGAGCCCCAAGTATTCTTCATTTTTACAGCGCAGAAACATATTTCCTCTCCAAGAATTCCTATTCCTGCCTTAATAACTTCCATACTTCACCATTCAGACAATAACAAATCATAAAATCCAGGCTTGTGTACAACGACCCTGTTATCTGTGTGGATCTTTATGACATTTATTTGTGGAGTTTATATAACTGACGCGTTTTGCTCCCGGTTTTTAGTCACTTTGGAAAACACTCCCAACATAAAACATTGAACATATTTTTTGACAAATGATGTAAAACTGTCAGGGTTTGTCTGGGGTTTTCTGTGGGTGAATGTTGAATCCAAAATGTTACCTAGCTGCTAAAATGAAAGTCTAACACTACGCAGCTGTACATTCAGGTCCACACCAGAGAGACCAGTCCAACAGTGATGAATAGGCTGCTATAATTAAAACACATTCAATTTCTCATACAATATTATGTCATTTAGACACCATTTATCACTATTTGTCTTACATACAGTACATAAAATTATACAAAATTCTAATAAAGTTGATTTTATGCGGTCACTTTTAAACACCTTTAAAGGTCTCATATTTTACTCTTAAGATAGGTCTTAGAACTCCTCCAAAGTGTGTGTCCAAATAGGTCTCAGATAATGCTTTTTTTTTTTCAAACTCTACCTTAAACTGTTTCACTCCCCTTAAGAAAATGCACGTTGGACACCCATCTGAATAAAACAAGAGTAAAACATGAATTCTGCATAATAGATCCCCTTTAGGACAAAAAAAAACATTTA
Source organism: Clarias pachynema (assembly GCA_030014365.1). Classification (NCBI taxonomy): domain Eukaryota; kingdom Metazoa; phylum Chordata; class Actinopteri; order Siluriformes; family Clariidae; genus Clarias; species Clarias pachynema. The sequence goes on from JAQMYL010000019.1 coordinate 15,396,119, forward strand.
AAGATGAGTAGGGAGTAGCTCTTGATTCAGCACTTTTTTAATATATTGCATGTCCTTTTTAATAGTGCATAATTTATGAAGGTACAAAATAAAAGATATTGATAAATGAATAAAGGCGTAATGCGTGTTATAACACCTGCCAACATAATAAACGACAACTGTAATACAAACCAGCAGCTTTTAATGTAATAATCTCTCAAATCTAATACATTTTCCACAAACATAATAATGTTGAAACCACAGATGTTAGATAAATCTGAAGATTTTAGTGTAATAATCCCACAAATATATATTACATTTCCCAAAAAACAATCATAACCAAAATCTTCAATTTTAATGTTTTAATCGCACAAAAAAATGTCCCTCAAACGTAATAGCAGTTGATGTTAAGTTTGTGGGAAATATATTAGGTTTGTTTGGTTATTACATTAAAGATTTGTATTTTATGTTTGTGGTTTATCATGTTTGATGACTCATGGTTTTTATTTATTATTTTAGCTTTCATTATTTTTACATGTGCTCCTAGCTGTACTGTATGTTGCACATTATGCAGTTAAACATATAATGTATGCTATTACTCAATCATTTTACTATTAATTCACTATTTCTAAATGCGAAAAATATCATGTTGTGAGCACAGTGGGTAATATAAACAGCCTCTCAACCGTTGGAGACCAAAGAACTGAAAAATATTTATGAAAGAGGAAATATTTTTGCTGAAATTCCAATAATAGTAAATAATACATAAATGCACTTTGCTGAATAAAGTAATAAATCTAAATTGTTTCCTTATTAACTGGAAACAGTAGGGAGTCCAACATACTGTAAGATGCATACTGTAACTCAGCCCTAAGTTAGAAAATGCTTTCTGATTCTCAACATGGATCACTAATAAGCGTAAAAGTCTTATCTTTCATATGGTGCACATAATGGTTTTCTGGTCTCTTTCCATGATGAAATGTCTAGCCAAAAAAATAATAATAACCTTTAGATTATTATTACACATTTTTTCTAAATAATCTCTAGCATCTCATTTTATTTGCTTGTAATCTTTCTAGCTTAAGATGGATTTATATATTGTACTGTACTAGCTTTTTAATTCATTGAATGAAAAATGACCCAGTAAAAAAAATATGGTGTGTTAAACCAACAAAATACTATAATACAATATGTGATCATTATAAGCAACTACTAAAAAACATTTTCCATCTGGTTCAATTACAGATAGGGTTGCAACAATATCATAAATTGTTGAAAGGATACTTGTGCATCCCAGATGAGCACCAGGGCATTCAAGATGGAAACAATATTAAGGAAAAACATTACAACACTGAACAATAACACAACAACTCTAAAGCCGAAATCTAACATTTAATACTGCTTTAGTCAGTAGATGTCACTGATGTTACTTCTGACATTCAAGTTCGTGTTGAATTCGACCAGTGAACCTTTAATGCTACTATGTTCTGAGGCTTATGTCAGTCCAGGAAAAGTCACATGACTTATGCCATGTTGATGGATCCATCCAAAGCCAACCTCCCAAATCTAGCAATATGTGATGGCTCATGTGGTTAAGGGTTTGGGTTGCTGATTGGCTGGTTAGCGGTTCAAGCCCAGCCACCATTGGGTCACCACTTTGGGGTCCTCAGGCAAGATCCTTGATTCGACACCCCATGCAAGCCAGCCAATGCATACAATGCCGGTCCCAGAAGTTGCAAATTATCTGATGTTGCAATGTTAGGAGAACAGGGACAAAACCCAAAAAGGAATGAAATAAAATAAATTTCCACATATTGACATTTATAAGGCATGTAATACCTTCAAATAAACATTAATAATGTAAATTGATGTTTGTATAGGCTCACTGATAAAATACTATAATATGTCATTTGTGCTGAGGCTTTACAGGGACTAATATTTTAAATTTTCTTAATAGAAATTCTTGATATTGTACCACAGAGTAGCAGAGCCATGCATTTTTCTCTTTATTCCAAGCACATACTTCTTCTAGTACTCAATTTTATTACCACACACAATATAACAAATGACATCAGTGAATTATTTAGGGCGAATTTTATTATGGTGCACTAAAAAGAGAGGAAACACACAAAACAGTATTTGAGCTACCAACTGAAATTGATAATCAACATTACAGACAATTTCAGGAAAATCAGGCTGTTTAATGAGCATGTACATAATATGTCACATCTAAACAATCTGTTAATGATGATCCAATCATATCACACACCAATTTTCAGCACTGTAGTACAAATAGGTTTTAAACATCACAGAAGTTTAAAACATGTGTAAAGCTTTATATTCCTATGTAAATTTGATCCACAGCTAGCCTGAAATGACGTATACTAGCTTGGCAATACATTGCCAACATAGCATGATAATCATTACAGAGATGAAACCTAACACTACTATACTAAGTAAACTAAGTATATTAAACAACATCGTTAAGTATCCATAGGGATAAACAATTGTTCAAAAGTTCAAAAGTGTGTTCAAAAGTTGCAACAATTCTACATAAAAAGTTTGAAATTTACATAGTAAAATGTGTATTATATAATATAAAATTTGCCAATCATAAAATTGTTATTAATATTATTGCTAAGAAAAAATAATGTAATAAAAACGATCGTTGACCTCAGTCCTTCTCTACATATCCTCCACCTAAGGCGCCACACTTCTGACCACCTTTTTTTGGCTCTTGAGGAAAAGTTCCATCTCTGTAATCACCTCACCGCACGCATGCACGCATTAAAAAAAAAACAATTCAACCAGGTGAGCCATTTTGGTTTTGACAAATGCTCTAAAGGCATTATGTGGAATTACACTAAGGGCTTTTTAAACAAGAAGGAATTTTCTTATTTCCCGAGGCATAATTGGGCAAATATTTTCATACAATGATACGAGTCCTATGACTTTACAGTACCTTGTATACAGTATACTGTATACACAGAGTGGCCCAAAAAGTGTATACACACTTCAACACTTCTATGTTGTTGTTTTTTAAATTTGTATTCTGGCAGCAATATGTAGTATTACATTTCCTATAAAGGACAATGTCAGTAGTCACACCATCATCAATGCTATCATTTGACTGTGATTTTTTTTTTGCCCATACATTTTTCATATTGTAGTGTGTATAAATTTTTCATGTTGTAGTGTGTATACATTTTTTGGGGCCCTCTGGCTGACCCGGCCTCCAAATTCCCCAGATCGTAATCCGATCGAGCATCCATGGGATGTGGCAGACTAACAAGTCTGATCCATGTAGGCCCTCCCCGTAACCCACATATTTGTAATGTTATGACTGCTCAGTTTACGCTTTTATGGTGCTAAAGTACAAAAGGGAGTTAAACATCTACAGTATATTATACACTTACAATAAATACAAAATTATTATAATCCACTGACATAAATGTAAACTTTATTTAATAAAGCACTCATCATATTCACAATGTTTCACCAGGACATTTACAATCATAATGAATTGATGAATTATGGGAAACTAGCTGCTGCACTGGATTTTACACCCTAGCTAGGCATTTTGAACTGTGTGTGTGTGTGTGTGTGTGTGTGTGTGTGTGTGTGTGTGTGTGTGTGTGTGTGTTGGAGATGAAATGTGTAGCTTTGTGTATTACTGATTTACAGTAATAGCATACATATTTCCTCTAAAACAATGTTAATATATCTCATTTCGGGGCAAATCCAGGAATGCATGAAGTATATTTTGTTCAACATGTAAATTTCATGGCTACCTTCTGTGTGAATTCTGACAGAAGGTAGCCATGAAATGACCATTGACCTCTGTGCATTTGCAAGCCTGAACACATTACTTCAGTGAGTTCATGCAGCACTGAACACATATTGAGCTTGCTACGACTGTAAAAGTGTTATGGCTGAAAAGCGTGTGAAGCGTCTGCCAGGTGAATTCTCCATCCAGACATATAATCTAAAAAACAGCACGTCAGATCAAATAGAATTCATCCAAAGGAATATTATCATATTATATAATACTACATTATACAGTACTTGTAATCCCTGGTGAAATAAATGGGTTGGTTAAACTAATTTCGACTAATTACCAAAAGAATTAAGTCTGTATGTATTTAACAATATGTCTCAATTTATTTTTACATTAAATGTCTGGAAAATAAGTTTTCACTTTAACGCATTAAACGGTCATTCTTTCATCACCCTTCCTTTTTCTTTCCTCTGACCTTATATTAAGAAAAAACTTGTCACAATATCTAAAAACCCCAAAATTTGACATTCTCTGTCAAATGTGGAAAACCTATCACACTAACACTGGAGTCTCCTTCCATAAACACATAAACCTCTCTTAAAGAAAATTTATCACAATAAAAACTATATGTTACATAACAGGTTTTTAATCAATTTATCATTAGGCTTAGATTATGTATATAGTGTCTACTATACAAGTTCCAGAGAAAAAGCTGTTACAATAGAAATAATAATATATAAGAATCAGTGAACACAATACATTGCGTACAGTACTGTGCAAATCTACATTAGGGGAATAAATGTCTTACACAGTTTTGTGCGACAAACTTCAAAGTGCCAAAAACATAACATTTAAAAATTGGTTGTTTATGTAACAACTTAAGCAGCAATCTCATTTCCCCTCTCATCTGTTCCATTTAACATTCAGCATCATCAGTATACTAATCACTGTCCTGATTATGTCATCATCTGTACCTGTTTCTCACTGGTTCATGCCTTAAGTTAGATGATTTTGATTTAATGCTTCATAGGTGTGACTGTGTGATTTAACAAACAAAAAACATTCCTCTGAAACTCTGTCAGGTCCAGGGACTGGACTTAAAATGAGCGTCAAAAACTTGCCAAAAACAGAAGACAAAAAGTCCTTCAGGAAGCCTGGAGAACTATTCCTCAAGACGACATTAAAAATACAAGAAGGAGTGGCTCAAGACTTTTACACAGTACTGTAAATAGTCAGATTTGAGCAGAATATAACTTTAATAATACGACTTAAGTGCAATTGATAGTTATAACAGATTCTCCAAGGTACACTCAGTCCTCAGTCCTCTTTATTTCAGATGAGGTTCCAAAAGTTTCCAATATTTTAGTGCTTGGAAAATGTTTCAAATGATTGGGAACTTCAGCGCAGCTTCGTTTCTGAGTGCACCCAGCATGTCAGCTATGAGTGTGTTTTGTTGCTTTTGTCTCTAAGCTGTGTTTCACCTCAAACAGCTCTCTGAGATTTTAGCTCAGTATCCCTCACACGGCCTGTGTGTCTCCTCACGGTAGTGTGTGAATGCTTCTGTTTGCTGCACAAACACTCCAAAACTATCTGTATCTAAGAGCTTTGATCTCAGAGCAAATAAGGTTTCAGATCCTTAACCTGGCAAACAGTGACTTCAAGTACAGGTAGGTGCTAAGTCTTTTTTATCTTTTCTAAAACATGGTCATGTTTCTACATGGACAAATAAAAAAGCCATAATTTGACATTCTTTTTTATTATTATTTAAAATTGAGAGCAGTCGTGACTGGTCATGATATAAGACTGGTCGTGACTGGTCATGATATCTTGTAAAGAGGTGGTGGGGGTAAATTGCCCCCACAAGGCAAAAATCCCATAGGTTTAATATTGAGAAAAAAATTTACGGATTGTAACACAGAGCGAGAATTTCGTAGAGAGATAGAATTTACCACATTTGAAGAGGCTTGCATGCTGTGTCAGAACATACCCTGCACAAGAGTATTAGTTTTACTCCCACACACAACAGCTGCCCAAAAAGTTCCAGCCGACCGCATCTTTTGCAACTGCTTGCTCAGGCACCGTTGGGGGCGGCATAACACACTCGGAGGACAGTGCTATCCGCTCTTTCCGCTTGTGTGAGCTCACAGACTCCCCTGATTGGCTGTAGAGCCGTGATTAATGTGGGAGCACTAAGTACCTCTTATCCCTCCCCTCTGAGGGAGCTCGGCCAATCAGCTCTCTCTAGACCTCCGGCTGCAAAAGGTTACAGCATCATCCGGGAATTGAACTCGTGATCTCCGGATGATAGGGCGAGCACTTTACCACTGCCCCACTCGGAGGCATTGAGACCAAATTTGATGGATTGTAGACAAGCATTTTGTAGAAGTCTCAAATTTACCACATGTAAAGAGGTTTTATTATTGCAGTTCATCCTCGCTGAGAATGGCTGGCTATTACTTTTCTAAGGAATCCGACTAATGCGTTTCCCAAAAATCCCATTTTTCTTATATGGGAATAGGGGCTCCTATCAAAACTTATAATAAAAATTCAGCCAAGTCTCCTGAGCACAATGGAATGATCTCAACCTCAATCAATTTTAAAATTTGAAGTTTAAGAAGCTGTGTGGTACCCGTAGCAAACTACTTTGATCCCCTGACTTGAAGCTCACCGTTTTTGGTCTGATTCAAGTTCTGTCCTAGAGAGCCGCAGTCCCGCAGGTTTCAGCTCCAACCCTAAAAAAAATAACTCACCTGTCTGTAGCCTTAGCAATCCTAAATCCTAGATCCTAAAGATTAGCTTGTTCAGGTGAGTTTGATTAGGGTTGGAGCTGAACTCTGCAGAATTGTGACTTTCTAGGACCGAACTTGCCTACCCCATGTCTGATAAAAAATGAGACATCGAAGGGCTGAAAAAAATCTTGGTTTGGTAAACATTGTATTGATCTATAATAACTCACCCCTTCATTCTATAGACTATAATGACGTTTGTAGATTGGACTTTTGGACCACTTTGGAAAAACTGGCATCGATTTTTGAAATACACACATTAAACTTGACATCCTACAACTGTAAAAGCTCCTCTCTCGAAAAATCCATTAACCAAAGCTAAAGCTTCTATGGTTCATCTGATATACACTAAAATAACACAGGAGTGCCTTTAATGTTAATCTCTGTGCACAGTAAACACTTTTGATAATTAAAAATATTTTTGCAAATTTTTGACCAAATATTTTGGACATTACCTCAAGCCAAATTATAAATTATCAGGTACAGGATTATTTGCTGCTAATTCTTAACTATAAGTGTAGCTATTTGGCTCTGCAGGCTACTCGTATGAGCCGACATTGCTAATGTTAGCTTGAGAGCAGACCTAGCTAATGTTAGCTGGATAGAGGGCAAAGTTAACCCTTGATTAGGCAGACCATCCACCACTGGGCTAAAATATATATATACATATACAGTATATAAATTTAATAAAAATCTAACACACACAGTTACTGAATTTTTAAGTGTTAATATTCTCCAGCTGAGACAATTCAAAGGTTAAACCCAAAGCTAAAAACTTTTTTCTTTTGAGTCTCCTCTATATTTAGCTTTGGCCACACATTGCATGGATGGTTGGAATACGTCTACTCCAAGACAACTTTTTGTAAATCAGTAAATAAAGCAGAACTGTGCCTGGAATATAATTTTATTAATGATCAAACTTTAATTGGCAATGATGGTGAATGGAAGTCTTACACGAAAAACTTTGTTAAATGGTCTTACACCAGACTGTCTAAAGGTTACAAATATGGATTGTGTCTTCATGTTACAGAAGGGGGCTCAACATGGTATGCAGAGACGTGCTAGCATGTTTGACAAAAAAAATTCACTTTCATGGGATTAATCACGTTCATATTAACATTTTGTATACAGTGTTTAATTCACAGTTATACAATTGTAAAAGATCAGAATCTCAAGTATAAACAATAAATGTTCTAAATCAAAGGTGGAAAGTAATGAATTACATTTACTCGCATTACTGTAATTGAGTAGTTTTTTTGCGTACTTCTACTTTTTTAAGTAGTTTTTAAAATCTGTAATTTTACTTTTACTTAAGTATGTTTTGTTTGAAGTATTGTACTTCACGACATTTGAAATCATATTCGCTACTGAGTAAAAAAAATAAATGAATGCAATTTAAAAATAATTAAAATAATGCAATGGGGAAAGAAAAAAATTGCACCCTGGAAACCACTGCACTGATTGATTGATGGGTGGGGAGAACAAACATGCTAAATTCACAAGAACGATGGAGACGGACAAAACAGATGCCAATGATGCAGACACAGCTGAAAGCGAAATGCCAACAAATTCTTATGAAGCAAACCCCTGGCCATTGTAACGGCCACTACTATGTTGTATAGCACATTATGTATGTATGTTGCCGCCCCTCCCCCAGTGTGTGCGCTGTGGAGGTGTGTGTGTGAGAAGGAGAGAATGGAGTAGGAGCTCAGGTGTGCTGCTCACCCCCGAAACTCTTAATAAATTTTTTTACCCTTTTCTTTACTTTTACTTTATGCTTTGTATTATAATTTTGTGACGCTGAAAGAGGCCGATAAAGGTTTTGTGCTGAACGTTATTTTTGGCTCTGAGCTCTTTTTCCCTCGGCCATCCGGTGCAAAGCGTCAAACCATATTTAAGAGACCACTTTTATTTCAAGCACAAGAAAGGCAACAGCTTTATTATGCAAAGGTGGTCCTTCAATTAAAAACAACTAGTTTGAGATTTATATCTGCTTGTCTTTTTTGAAATACGCTAGAATCCCCCATCCCACCCCCGCTGTTTAAAAATTTACAGAGTTACTTTTTTTTATGAGCTACTTTTTACTTTTACTTGAGTAGATTTTTATAAGGGTAACTTTACTTGTACCTCAGTAAAATTTCACTAAAGTAAATTTCACTTTTACTTGAGTACAAAATTTTATTACTTTTTCCACCTCTGTTCAAAATAGAGTATATACTAAACTAAAGAGAGTCTACATGGGCCAATGATTGAAACCCTTTCATTTGAACAACAACCACTAAACTTATACTTTTGTCTTCTGTCCTTTTGTGTACTGTCATTGGACAATGCTAGAACACCTTGTTCATGCTCATCACTCACTCACCCACTCATCGTCTATACCGCTTTATCCTGTATACAGGGTTGCGGGGGGCCTGGAGCCTATCCCAGGAGACTTAGGGCACGAGGCCGGGTACACCATTAGGGTGTCAATCCATCGCACGGTGCACACACATACACACATTCTCTCACACACTGCAGGCAATTTAACCGATTATGCATGTCTTTGGACTGTGGAAGGAAACCGAAATAACCAGATAAAACCCACCAAGCATGGGGAGAACATGCAAACTCCATGCACATAGACCTGAGGGAGGCATCGAACCCGGAAACTGGAGGTGCAAGGCAACAGTGCTAAACACTAAGTCATCGTGCCGCCTATGTTCATCACATTGTAAAAATATTACACAAATAAAGTCTTCTCAATTTACTGATTCATAAAACATTTTAATATGGATGCCATACATTACAGCATATATCAAAGCAGTTTCATCTTTGAAAGACAGCAGGCTTACGCCTGCCATTTATTTCTGCCTCTCCTCACGGAGACAGATTTAGTATTTAGGCGTGTGAGTAATCCTCATATGAAACCGAGATGTGTCTGCAAATCCTATTCATATGCTTTTTTTTCCCCTCAGGCCTGAAATGAGGATTAAGATCAGAATGGAAACAATATAGCACTGAACTACAGTGCTATAATACTATGACGTATACAGCAAAGCAATTTACAGATGGGTAACAAATTAAATGAGAAATGAAGAAATGCCCTGTTGTGCTACAGTAGCATGGATAAATCCACTTGTCTTCTTAAAAGGATGTGTTACTTTGAATCAGTACAGAGTTCTTCTGACTGATCAGATTGATCCTATAATGAAACATTTCTATCCTCATAGTAGTAGTCTCATCCAGGATGACCCTGCTCCATATACAGTGCATGATGATTTGATCTGGTTGAAAAATGATGTAAATGTTACAATATGACCTTCATACTCAACAGCTCTCAAACCAGTTAAACACAAACAGTACTGTAAAAAAGTCTTGAGCCTTCACATTTTGCTTAGAAAGAGCCAGACTTTCTTGTATCCTTTAATGCAGTCTTGAGAAATAGTTCTCCAGGCTTCCTGAAGGACATTTTTAGCTCTCATTTTTTGGCACTCATTTTCAGTCGAGTCCCTGTACCTGAGGAATGTGTTTTTTGTTTTGTTTTGCTTCTTTTTTTTTTTTTTTAAGCCACACAGTGACCTATGAATAATTCAAGTATAAAAATAAAATCTAGCGTAAGGCATGAACCAGTGAGAAACAGGTGCAGATGATCAGGCAGTGATTAGTACTGTATACAGGTGATGCAGAATACTTCAGACGAGAGGGGAAATGAGGTTGCTGCTGAGATTACATCAACAAATTCCTATTTTTTATTTAATTATATTTAAAGAAATGAGGGGTGAAGCAAGATTTCTGCACAGTTCTGTATGACAGATTTTTAAGAAATGTATAAGACAAGCCTCTTTACTACTAACGTGAAAACAACAGTTTTAGGCAAATTCTTTAGAAGAATGGTTTTGTCATTTCAGTACACATTCAGTGATTTATAGGATCTATGAAAAGATGCATTGAAGCTGTTTTAATATCTCATGGTGGATCAGTCTCACTAAGGTGGTTTATGTTGTTTTTAATCTAATATATCGCGTTCCTTATTTTCATTAATAGAAAGAATTTAGTATTATTTATCTCGTACATGACAAAGACTTAAACTTTGGAAACTCTAAAGTATCTAAGGGAAGGTTTAAGAGTTGCTTTAGGAACCAGTCCCGGTTCAAATAATAAAGTGAGTGGGAATGCTTGGCATGGCAGATTGTACAGTGTTACAGGGCAATTTTTTAGCTGCTCTGCCCTGGTTGTGTTTATGCTCAGCTTGTTTAAACATTTGAAAAGCACATTTCAGACAGGCGAGTGCAGCAGATTTCATCATAAACTTGCAATGGGCAAACTTACAGGAGGGCCATTCACACACTCATGTCAACAAGCGAAACAGTTCAATCAGCAAATACCATAAAACACCGACTGAAAGAGTTTCGGGAAGAAAAGCCCCTCTTTCTCCAAATGCCTTTCATTGGGCCACTGGTTTAGTTGACCTTCATGTTCTGCTCATGAACGTAATGCAGCACTTTATATTTTTACAAAAGGTATAAAAAGAAATTCAGCTTTTTTTTGTCAAATCAATATTTTTTACTAACTGTGTGCACATAATGGAATTATAAATTTTGAAAAGAAAAAAAAAATGTTATGGCATCCCATCTTCCTTGCATCACCTTGCATCTCTTAATTTTACATCGACACCTGCTTTAAGGAGGACTTCAGATCAGGTAGACATACAGTAGAACAGTCAGAGACTCTACACAAAAACATATTTAAAATGATTTGCCATAATATTTTAGAATCTATAATGTAGCTGGTTCAAATATGAACAACTTATGTACTTGCAGTACATACCGATAACATTAAAAGCACTGACAGGTGAAGCAAATCATATTGATTCTCTCCTTATATTGGCACCTGTCAAGGAGTGGAATATATTAGGGAGCAAGTGAACAGTCAGTTCTTAAGGTTGATGAGCTAGAAGGAGGAAAAAAATTGCAAACATAAGGATTTGAGAGACTTTATCATGGACCATGTTTTAGAGGATAAAATGCTGGGTTAGAGTCATTTGGTGACACAAGAGGTACTTACACAAAATTAGGCAAGTGATGTTATTCTTATGGCTAATAGGTGAATACTGTAAAACCTGCACAAACCAAATGCATAAGCTGCCAGCTTCTGACTTTTGTACAA
>JAQMYL010000019.1:15415493-15430678 GCA_030014365.1 Clarias pachynema
ACAACGTAGAAAGAAATAAAAATCAGGAACCATCATGGAGTTAGAAAGTGACCCCAAACTTTTGAACGGTAGTGTATGTCTGCTACTTGTGCTCTGTAAAGCCTTCATAATGGCTCTAATCTGGGGTGCTTTTTGTTAGTCAGTGATTTTTGAAGCTGAACACTCTAAATGAACAACTTCTGCACCAGAGGTAAGTTTTAGTCTTGCTTTCCTGGGAAGGTCTTCATGAGAGCCAGTTTCATCATGGTGCTTGATGGGGTTTGCAAAAGCACTTGACAATATGGTACTATTCCAGAACAGCTGACCTTTGTGTCCTAAAATTACAGTAGTAGTTGTTGTTGTTGTTGTTGTGGTAAGTTAATTACCTAATGTTATATGTTTTTTATGTAATAGTTTTGAAATCTCCAGTATTGTTCTACAAGGTAGGAAATAAATCTCAGAACAAAAAAGCATTGAACTACAGTAGAAGGTGGCATATATTATGGTTTATTACCCTGCTTTTTTCCATACATACACTCTGGGATTAAAGCCAAACCAAATTCTTATCTAACAAAATCTCTCACACGATGTATACACTTTTTTTTGTTTGTTTCTTTCAATAATGCTCAAACTCATAAAATCTATCCTAATGAATCATCATCATCATCATAAGAAAGTATCCTAATTGCAGGAAACTTCAGTGAAATGCAAACCATCGTGCAAATAATGTATGTTATAAGAAACGGTTGTGTTTGCATTCCTTCAGGGGGACAGCTAAGCCAGGCCAAGCTCAAATCTGCACTTCAATATATTGTGCAGCATTATAGAGCAGAATCCTTTTTTTGGCAGACGTTCGCATCATACTGTTATTCTTTTGTCTGAGGTTTGAAGTTCTTGAACTGGGATTTTTGAGCTTTACCCGTCACAGAATCCCTCACTGCATGTGTTCGCCAAATATATTTGACTTTCTTGGACCCACAACGACTCTATTGAACTAATTCGGATTCCTGGAGAACTGCAACGGAAAATAGACTGCCTAGATTTTGGCCCCGGCCTGTTGCCGCAAAACACCTGCCGAATTTTAAACAACGGAATAGTGAGACGTCGAGTCCAATCAGCTGAACAATAGGACACGTAATGCACATATCCCAGCTTGTGGTTTGTTTTTCCAGCTGCACCTTAACTAGATTAGAGGCCACACTTATTCTACGTGCCAGTACTTTTTTTTTTTTATGCACCCCTGTTCACTTCCTTTGTTCCCTTGTTAACCCTTAGCCATATCGAGCACTGTTTCCATTTGCTTTATTTTTGTTTAGATCATTTTAGGGAAATCTGTCAAGGTCATATGTAATCCTGCTCTTAATTCCACAATTCATGCTTTTGTGCTCCAAGCGCACGCTTGTGTGATGTAGGTGTTACACAGTTTGAGGTGAAGTCCATGCAGGTCCATTTCAAACAGGATTAGAACACAGAGGAAATCTGATTCTAACTAGAGAAGTGCACGCAGAAGGATTGAGGAAATAGGCATTTACTGCCACCTAGAGGGAAACCAAATCAGTACTTAATCACTATTGTTATTTACGTTACAGAAACGATTTAGTACTAATTCATTTAAAGGGTACAATAGATTTTATTCTATTATTTTATGCTTTTTATTGTTTATTTGTTCACCTTTATTTCTACCCAGATATGCCATAAGACAGAACAGAGCTCTTTTACTGAATAATATAATAATGTGAATTATTTTTAAAAAGTAGATTTTATTGTTGAATTATCATATTAATATAATGTTAATGTAATATTAAAATTACAAACTACAGTATTGTAATACATCATTGCTAGAGTTATTGATATCTTGTTATCTACAAACTTCTCTATAAGTTCAGTGGACATGATAAAATTGTCAACCCGATAAAACAATAAGCTGTACCAAAAGTAACTTTGGTAAAAGAAAAAAAAAATAATAATAATAAATAATAAATAATAATAATAATAATAATAATAATTTAATATAATAACTTTTTTATTCTAACATACAGTAGGTCATTCAAACTGCACATGTTGGTAGAGTAACTCTTTCTCTATACAAAAGTTCTACTCAACATCTCTATCTCTATCACAACCCATTCATTTGGACCCTTGGCAAACCCAACTCTCCAATCCTCTTTGAAAGTCCCCTTTTCTCAGTTAATGGTCTTCAACTGTGTGGTTTGTCTTCAGTGCTGGTTTCTCCTTCTTTAAAATTCTTCATCCAGCTGTGCACATCATTCTTGTCATTGGTGCCATCTCTGTAAATGTTCTGTGGTGCAGAGGAACTGAGATCTTGGTTCAACGATGGCGCAAATGCATGGTTTGAGATGGAGACTATATTGAGCAGTGTCTTTGTATTTGAATGACAAAAAAAAAAGTTGTGTCCACTTTTGCATCACTTTCAGTACAGCATTCATAGAATTTTTTTCTGGGCATAATTGCATGGCACGATGTCAGCATCATGCTACAGGGCTGCTTCACTTCAGCTAGGACTGGGGCTCGAATCAAGAAATAGAGAATAATGGGTAGCTCCAAATGTCAATCTATTTTCTAAATATATTGAATCATACCTAAATTCTAGGGAATGACTTGAGGAGATCCCATTCGATCTGACAGATTTGGATCATCTTTGCAAGTAAGAGTGGAAGAATCAAAAAGTGTTTTAAAACAATTAAAACAATATCAGTTAAGGTGTGTGCACACTTATACAACCGATATTTCTTGTTCCTTTTTTCCCACTTAAACACTTCTATTCGTGGCGGCACTGTGGCCTCGCACCTCCAGGATCAAAGTTTGCATGTGCTTGGTACGTTTCTTCCGGGTACTCTGGTTTCCTCTCACAGTCCAAAGACATGCATTAGGTAAATTGGTGTTAACAAATTACCCAGTGTGTGCGCACCCTGCAATGGATTAGCACCCTGTCCAGGGTGTACTCCACCTCATGCCCCAAGTCTCCTGGGATAAGCTCCAGGCCCCCACGACCCTGTACACAAGATAAGCAGTATAGAAGATGAATGAACCTCTATGTTTTCATTTCAGTATTGTTGGTTGCCATTTTACATTTTAAAAAATCGTTTGGTTTTACATGACAAAAACCCAAAAAGGTGTGTTTTGTGTTTTTATAGCCAGTGAATATATTATTAATAAAAAGAGGTCCACATATAAACACAGTGCATTGCCAGATTAAGTTCTTTTATTATAGTATAGGACAGTTTCATACAAGACGGTTAAACAAAAGCAGAGTGTTTTATCCGAGTCTGATGTTCACTGTTGCATGGTACAGAATGCAAGCCTAATTAAACGCATACTGCAGCTTAGAATGATATGAAACAAGTTCACATTCATGTGATACAGAACAGGAAGGCTGATATCTCATTGTCAAACCATAATGATAACGATGAATGATAATTTCTGTCAGTCTTTCAGAACTAATACTGAATATTAAAATCCTGAAAACTCAAACGTGTTCTGACATAATTGTGAAATGTGCATGATGATAAATTGTTATAACTGATCCTCACTATTATATTGTGCATTACTCACTGTGGACAATCAGCGCAGAATAAAAACTGTTTCTACATATAGTCTTAGTTATGATTATAAAAGTGCTAAAATGTGCATACACAAGGGGAGTTCAAGTCAAATCAGGCTTGTCTTCTCATAAGCAGAGGGATGATGGTATAAAACTGATTGACATTTAAAAAAAGACTGCAAGCACAGTACTGAGATGAGACTCTAATAAAGTCTCAGTAAAACATTAGAATGGTGCAAACGTTTTTTTTTTTTTTTTAAAAAGGCCGTACATCCGTGAATAACAATCCTAGCTGGGGTGGTTTGGAGGCCACTGCAATCGTTCCTGGAAGGCTCGATCCTTGAAAATCGACGAGTTACTTTTTGCCAACTTGTGGAATAGGCACATCTGTCTGGAAACTGTGACCACACTCATTCACGAACACCTGCATGTCCAGAAGGTGAGAGCATGTAGGGTATGAAAGAGCTTTCTGCCTCTGACCGGCACAGAACATTGGCTTTCTGCAGCGAGTTAGAGGAACATTTAGTCACGTAAGGCCAGGATGTCTGATCATGACCCTGGTGCACTGAGAAACCTATCTACCTTGATGGTATTCAATAACAATAGAGAAATACAGAAATACTGTGTTCTGATATTCCACACAATCAAACAACAAAAGGCCTGGGTTGATTTGAA
This sequence comes from Clarias pachynema, assembly GCA_030014365.1. Lineage (NCBI taxonomy): Eukaryota > Metazoa > Chordata > Actinopteri > Siluriformes > Clariidae > Clarias > Clarias pachynema. Next base: position 15,419,710 of record JAQMYL010000019.1, read on the forward strand.
CGCCCCTTGTATTTTCGCAATTACTGTATTGTAATTTCGGACAAACGCTCCTGAGCATGAGATGCAATTAAGCTCATTGACACAAACAGACAGACACACACAAACATCATCTTTGATGAACAAGTCAAAAGTATTACAAATGCTTGTGTAGCACAGATACAGTATACAGTAATAACATCACAAACATGTGAATTTTAAGTGTGCAATTAAAGTGTGCATGTGTTCATTTACCGGTGAACATATTTAGTGAGTCTTTTTCACAAAATATAAACTAGTAGCTCAATTTACAAGACTGTAACCCTTACCAGGTTGATTATAAGGATATACACTGCACGACCAGAAAAATCATAATTTCAGAAGGGTCAAATTATTGGGCTGCAGCAAGCATCGAAAACCATGAAGGAGATTTGAAATGATTGGAATTGGGTTAAGAACTCGCCAATGTATTATTAAAACCTGTGAGGATAATTCTGTACCTTTAACTTTGTGAAAGAAATGTGGTCTTAAAGAATCATGAATGGAGATTACTTAAACGCTTACTAAAGATGCATGGTTAAAAAATATAGTAGAAATAGAGCTACTATAATAGAGCTATATTTACTAGTGAAAGTACAAGCATTTCCACATTCACAATGTGATGAGAACTGACTGGATTAGGACTAAACAGTTGTGTGCAGCTATTAGAAAACCACTTGTTAGTAAGACTAATCAAAAAAAAAAAAATGGACTAGGCCCCCAAGTGGCGCAGTGGTAAAGTGCTCACCCTGTCACCTGGGGATCACTGGTTCGATGATGTGATGCTGTAGCCTCTCGCAGCCGAGGGTCTAGAGAGAGCTAATTGGCCGACGGTCTCTCAGCTAGTGGGATGGGAGGCACTTAGCACTCCCACATTAATTACAGCTCTACAGCCAATCAGGGGCGTCTGTGAGCTCACACAAGCAGAAGGAGCTTGGAGGAAACACGTGATAGCCTTCGGCCCTCCCGACTGAAATGTCGTCTTAATGTGAGAGCCCGTAGTGACGGGGAGAAATTCAACATGATGAATTAGGGACAAAAATCTGGAAAAAATCCCCCCTGCAAAAAAAATAAAATCCTGGATTTTGGAGAAATAGAAAAAGGTCATGTGGTCTGATGAGTTCAGATTGAGTCTATTCCAGAGCAATGGGCGTGTCAGGGTAAGATGTGTACTGTACCCATCATGCATTGTGCTCTCTGTACAAGCTTCAGTTGGTTCAGTTCGTCAGGTTTAGATTCAGCAATGTTATGTGGCAATAAAATGAAGTCAGCTGACAAACTGAATGTACTGAATGACCAGGTTATCACATCAGTGAAAGTTTTTTTTGTTTGTTTGTTTGTTTTTTATTCTGATGAAACATGCATCTTCCAGGATTCAAGTTCTGATTCAAGTGCGGTGCTGGGAGCATGAGGAATCTTTTACATACTATATATATATATATATAGGTTGTGCGGATCGGATGATCCTAAAAACAACATTGTACCAAATGTATTTGAGCTTAAACTCTGACTACACACTTGTATGAAAGTAAAAACCTCCTTTTAGCACTTAAGGTTACTTTCTAGCCAAGTTCGCAAGCTAGATAATTCATCTTACTAATTTTCTAAAATGAGACTTGTTATATGACCAGGTTTAGTTAATGTACTGTATAACGTTTATGTACTTATAACGTAACTATTTAGTAGGTAACTATTTAGTCGACACATCATCAAACACTTAAACATGCATTGTATTAGGAAAGGAAATTTGAAGAAAAAAATAAATTAAATTAATATTTTCTGTCACACTTTGTGAAATCTTTGAAAATTAATTAAAAGATACAACATACACATAATTTGCTGTACAGCACTTCCATCTATCTTCTCTAGTCCAGAAATTACAGTATATACACATAGACTTGGCAAACCAAATACTGTAGAGCAGGCCATGAAAAATGACTATCCATTGATACATTAGGACGCAAGCAGTCGCTTTTTGAAATAGAGAAAAGCGAAATATGTTGCTCCTCCTAATAATCCAATTAATGCCGTGGTGCCGATGAAGGTGGGCGCTCTTTTCCTGGCCACTCTGAACGCAGCTGGTAACACGGCTGATATGAGGATGTTGTTGACGTGTCCAAGGACCCTTCGGAACGTAGGCCGTTCCAGGACGCGCTCGTAGTACGACTCCAGATTGAGTCGCGTGCCGTTGCCCCAGTAACGACGCGAGAGCCCGAGGAACTTGAGCCGATGGAGCGTGACGGCGAGCGAAACGTCAGCCATGCTGAAGAAATCGCCGCACAGCCACGACTGCTGAGTTCCTTCCTCTGTGGAAATGTCAAGCTCTTAAAATTTTTTATGTCTTAAGCTGGGATTACACTGTACAATTTTTTGAACTAAGATTCAATTCTTTGGTCTTAAAATTAGATTAATGGTCTTAAAATTTGACGTGCTCACTTACAGAGTTGCTGCAACCAAGTGTCAATGTTCTGGCAATGTCAAGAAAAAATATAACAAAATAATAATTTGAAAGAAATTGTATGAAATCATCAATAGGATGGCAGGAGATGACCCAAAACCCAAAATATCAAAGATCAATATCTAAGGCAAACACTTTTGCATTGAAGAAGATGTCTGTTGCTGATAATGTAACCTGAGATTTCAATTAAAAACATATTTTAAATGATGTACTGATTGTAGTTTGCCTTCCAAGGAAAGGGGGACGGCGTGAGATGCAGAAATGAAGAGGAAGAAATGAAGATGTCCGCTACATTGCACAGCAACATTGCAAATCACCAGTTTTATTACACATTCATTACAATTTCCAAATGGCGCACTGAATTTGCACCAATGCTAAGCGGGGAGTTTTATTACCTGGTGTCTCCTCTGCTCTCCTCTGCAGCTCCGTCTCCACCTGATCCATAACTTTCTCCAGCTCGTCCAGAATTTTCTTCAGATATTTCATGTTGTCGTGATCGAACAGCTTTGTCTGTGATATGAATATCTTATTAGTAACACTTATCGTTGCAAAAACAAGGTACTAAAATTGAATTGCATGAACATCATACTATAATAAATATGCAGCAAGTGTACTTTTCTTACTTTTAAGCGTCTCTGTTTTGAGATATAAGCATCTTTAAGCTCTGGGTTTTCTTCTGCCAGTTTCTTCAGCTCCAAATCCGTGTTCCCTATCTGTGCTGTGAGAGGGAGAAAATCGCATTATTAGCTGATGATGATAACATTAAAATAAATACAAAGTTGTGGCCAAACTTTTGACTGGTACTGTAGATAACCCATCATATCAAGTCAGGGATTAAGTCACACAATAAGTTTGTGCTACGGCGAACAGTGTGCAGCAGGTGAAATGTATCAAATGTTCAATTTCGGCAAAAATTGATGATGGGGTTATAAATATAAGATAATCCTGATCCTTCAACAGAACTGATAAGGTTTTAATCTTAAACATTGTTTTAAAGCACTTAAATAAAGCTATTCAAGCTGGTTACTCCAGTTGTCACAGAAAAACAGACTAAACGTCGCTAAAAAAAATTGCGATGCTGCTGAAGTTATTTTTAAAGGTACTATTGAAATCCTGATGTCAAAATCAGCCTAAGGATTCCCTCTTTCTTGTTACTGTAATGACGCGGGTCTGGCAAGGGGCAAAACCGCGCATAAATACCACACTGCTCAGAACGTGCAGATCCCGGCGGAATTCTGAACAGGCAGAGGCGCGGCCAGGTAGACACGCGGTTGCCAGGCAACGCCGCCATAAGGCAATCAGACTGAATGCACCACACCTGGCGGCGTGTTTATTTAAGGGTCCTGATACCTCTGCAATCATTTGGGTAGCACCGATAAGGTATCAGAGCCAAAGAAAGAGAAAAGAAAAGAAAAAAAGAAAAAGACAGAAAGAAAAGAAAGTCAGACAGACAGAGCGCGCTTAAGAGAAGGAGAGAGGCAAAGACCCATCCTCTGTCTCCCTAAAACGCTGGCGTGAGAGAGAGAAAGAGAGCGACACGCCTCAGTTCAGCATGCACTCTTAGTTTAAGTGCAAAGCACAAATTAAGAAATGCTCTCTCTTCTACAGTATAAATCCTCGGTAAGGGTATAGGCCCTGAGAGGGTATAGTTTTTTATTCTTAGTTCCCAGAGCCTGTCCATTCCCGCGTAGACGGCGGAGCTCTGATTATTTTGGGTTTTCGGTTTTCTCTTTTTTCCTTTTAAGTTCCAAATTAATAATCCCACAGCATCTTCAAACGGAAAGGTCTTCCCGTGCATATCATAAGCACTCTCCCAAACTCCTGTTTCATTTCACCCCCTCAGAAGCCCTGCGTCAGGGCTCTTATACACATTAAAGCATCTCATGGTGCGGCTCTCCTCGTAAACAAACTCGCACCGGCCATATCTCAGCAAGCAAACAGTAATACAGTAATAAACCTGGTATCAAAATAGAGATGACTAAACCTGAAATCTTAAAATATCCATAACCTGACATAATACCCGATTTGATGTGACGGGTCACATTTGTGTGGTACTTACCGCGAATGCGCGTGTTGGCGTAGGCCGAGATGTGCGAGTCCACGGTGAGCTCAGGATGAAGAATGCATCCATGTGTGTAAGCGTCCATGGGCAGTGAGTCCAGCAGCTCACGATAATGCTGAACTCTGTGATAATATGTACTCCCTGTCTCTGGAATGAGCTTTGGAGTTTTTTCTGAATCAAACATGAAAAAACACAAACCGATACACTTAATTCCTGTTTTAATCTGTTTTCTCAGGAATGCAATTAAGCAATAAGAACCATATAATTGCATTTTATATTTAAAAAACTACATGCAATAGATCTAGATAGTGTTTAATTTCAAGCTTCAGTTTACTGCCCAATTTGGTTACCAACCCAAGAAGGGTTATACACAAAATGTGTAAGTGGACAACCCAAAAGGAAGAAAGCGCTAGCCACCCACTTCTGCATATATGATCTCTCACTTCCCCACAACAGCCTGTTCGTGTAATCGACAAGCTAGAGAAAGTATGCCATCCCATCCACCCACAGAACACGGCTTTTGTTCCCTTGGACTTCCAGTCCCAAAGTGCTGCAGCGCCATTGGGATTTGATCTTGTGATCCTTTTCTTTAAAAGTATCTCATAGATCGATCACTCTTCAAAAGAGCAGGTGAAGTCTTTGTCACACACCATGTGTCACACACAGGGGCTCTAAAATTTCAAATTGCATCTTTGAACAGCCCTAAAAAAAATCACACACTCACCATATACTGTCTGTCAACTTTATCCAAATTTCTGCTCATGATGTACATAAAACGGTGATGAAAACACACAAAGAAAAAATATAAACAGGAAATGAATCAAAGGGAACAAATGTAATGAACATGAAAGGCAAAATTATAACAAACATGCAATGAACAATATAAAAGTAAAGTAATTTTATTAATTAAACAAAAATAATTGTAAAAAATTTGGAAAATAACACAAATTTTAAGAATGTAGACAAGTGAGATATTTCTATTCTACTCAGTTGTATTCATGTTTAAGGGTACAGCTACAAAATGACTAAAAGGAAATGAAGAGCGCGTCAATATGATCAGTTATAATCAGTATCATCACTGAAAGCAATTTTCCAGAAGTTTTTTTAAAATGATCATACTTATTGTGTATCATTGCAATCAAGTATTGTGATATGAACATTTTTTTCATTCATATCGGCTAACCCCACAGCCCTAAACAAGTATTAAAGTATTAATCGAGAGCATAGTGTGTTTACCATCATTGAAAGTTTCCTCTAAGTAATCCATGATCTGCGTTGGGTCACAGATGACACGGTCATTATGCACCAGAACAGGAACCTCGCCAGCCGGGTTCAGGCGCATGAACCATGGCTCGTTGTGTTCACTCAGAGGCAAGCTCACGTCATACTCCTTGCACTGCAAATCCTTCTCAGCTATGGCCAACCTCACCTGCAGAACACATACAACAGACATAGGACATGAATTCCTCCGGGCTGATTTAGTCGTCTAATGAGAACATTTCAAAGAAGCTCTCAAGCTCTCATGTTTGTTTTTTTAATAATTTTAGCTAAGTTAGCTAAAAGTAACATTAGCTTAATTTTATCAAGCATCAAAACCGATAAGGAGAGAAGATAAGGAGGTAGAGACAGAAGCGAATGGGAGATGATTTTTAGATAAAACATACGATAGTCAATCAAATTTAAATAAAATTTAAATATATACAGTATGTTAAATTCTTTCTGTGCGACCTGGTACCAAATCATACACAGCCTAGTACGAGTACACACCCCGGGGGTTGGGGACCATTGATGTACTGGACTGACTGTTGTGGGGGATGAGTACTTCATTTCTGAATATTCTTCAAGTTTGGAATTTAACACTGATCGGCTGTAATGTTAAAACCAAAAACATTATGCCCACAATTGTGTAGCTTCCCTAGCTCTAGACCCTTGGTGCATGAAACAATGACACAAGACCTCTAGGGGAGTGCTGTGGTGTCTGGCACAGGGATGTTAGCGGTGGATGGTGATGTGGGTTGTGGGGTGGAGTCTCCATGGAGTTGTGTGTCCGGCACATTCCATGGATGCTCGGTCAGGACTGAGATTTGGTGAATTTGAAGGCCAGGTCAACAACCTTGAACTCTTTGCCTGGTAAGCCCTATATATGGAAGGCTACGATGAACTGCGTGTTCTGGTCTGACGGGAATGGCTTTTGGTCCCTGTGGGCATTGAGGAGTCTTGGGTGTCCTTGACCCTGTCACCAGTTTACTGGTATATACTGTAATTAACAATGATTGTTATTCAATTCACCTGGTGGTGGTGTTTGAGTTGTGACTGATCAGTGTATGCTATATAAATAGCATCAACCTTGTGTACAGGTAGTCCCCGACTTACAAACGAGTTCTGTTCCAGGAGCATGTTCGTAAGTCTGATTCGTTCTTAAGTCTTATACACCTTTGACAAGAATATACAACGCAAACGATCCACTTGACCAAATCAAGTGGTGGCCAAAAAGTATAATATATGATTATTATGCTACTTTTTCCTCTGTAACATCATGTGTGCAACATACATGGTTTGCACTATTTTGTCCCACTTTATAAATGTACATGTTAAGAAGGACTATAAAGTGTTTATAGGTCAGACCCCCCAAAACCTGTGTGTGTGTGTGTGTGTGTGTGTGGTGTGAAGGTTTCCTGGGACTGGCTCTGGAAACCAATGGTCAATAAAGCATTTAAATGACTGAACTGAGCACAGTGGCTTAGTGGTTAGCACTGTCGCCTTGCACCTCCAGGGTCTGGGTTCTGTCTCTGGGTGTGTGTGTTTGCATGTTCTCCCTGTGCTTGGTGGCTCTCCTCCGGGTACTCTGGTTCCTTCCTCTGGTCCAAAGACATGCTAATTAGGTTAATTGGTGTCCTTAAATTGCCCATAATGTGTGAATGAGTGTGTTTATGTGTGTGTCCTGCGATGGATTGGTACTCCGTCCAGGGTGTACACTGTCTTGTGCCCTAAATCTCCTTTGTATAGGCTCCAGGCCCCCCACAACCCTATACAGGATAAAGCGGTATAGACAGTGAGTGAGTGAGTGAGTGAGTGAGTAAACTGATAACTACAATATGTCAGTAATCACACCCCATTCAGTATAAACCTACTGAAAGCACCATTTTAGAGGTTTGTCCAATCTGTGCTTTTATAATAGTACAATATTAGTATTAGTAAAATTACAATATATTAGTGCCCAAATCCACCTAGAATATATTTGTATTTTGCTGTAATTTAATGCAAAATCTGTAGATGGTGTTTTTATGGCAGCACTATATTCCATGATGCAGTAATTATGGAATGACCATGCAGACTTTCTCATTATGTTCACTTACCTTCTGCGAACTGAATGACTGGGTCCAATGATACAGAACCAGTTTGGACTCATTCTTTTTCCTGCTGTCCATTTTCTCATCCTTCTCTTTTAGCATCCCTGCACCTGCTTCTCTCTGGAGGAGAGACTCCCCTTCGTCCTGCGCCGCCATTTTGAATGTCAATAAAAGGGAAAGAACCACACACATACACACAGGCACGCGCGCGCACACACACGCAAATTAACACGTGCAGCGGGGACGCTTTTGCGATTTTTATTAAAAGTTAAAATCATAATAACACTTGGAACCTTTTCAATATTAGGTGTGTATAAGTTTCTTTGAAATGCCATAATATTATTTTGTTAAAATACAATTATTACTCTTATTTAAGGCGGTCCGTTGTCCCCGGATTTTTAGCCTCATAACTTTAGTTCCTACCTGCAATTGTTTTCGATGTGTTTTAGGTTTAGGACATAATCGATTAATTGTACTTTTTAATAAAACAATAAAATGTACAGTCACTGTTTCCTCCCCACATAAAACGCAATTGCATCAACAATTTCGCTGTCGTTAAATAAAATACGTTTAATACTTTTTATACGTATAATGCTACTAAAGCGCAAGTTCAATTCACCACTAGATGTCGCTGTAGTATCGTTCCCCGAATTCTACAGGTCTAGTCACAGGTGTACAGTAGGAAGTTTATAGAGATTTATCACTCCTGATATTTTATTCCTTCAACCATGATTGTGGATTTTGTAACACAAATACAGTCACCTTGTTCTGATATAAAAAGTGTACATTGTATATTGAAAGGTGGCACGGTGGTGTAGTGGTTAGCACGTCGCCTTGCATGTCCAGGGTCCGTCCGTCCAATTCCCCCCTCGAGACTGTGTTCATGGAGTTTACATGTCCTTCCTGTGCTTGCTGGGTGGCATCCGGGTACTCTAGTTTCCTCCCACAGGCCAAAGACATTCAGATTAGCCTGGTGTTCCCAAATTGCCCATAGTTTGTGTGTGTGTGTGTGTGTGTGTGTGTGTGCGCGTGTGCGTGTGCATGCCCTTCGATGAATTGGCACCCTATCCAGGGTGTACCCTACCTTGTGCCAATGTTTCCAGGGATAGGCTCCAGGCCCCCACAACCCTGTACAGGATAATCTGTATAGAAGATGAAAGAATGAATGAATATATATTGAAATAAATGGAAAACAGACAATGCAGTTAAACATCTGGTTACTCTTAAGCAGCTGTAATATAGCGTATAACTGTTTGGAGAGAACCCATAGCTGTTTATGGAGCACCTCTTGTTCTGATACTAGAGTAAAGTTTTCTATTTCTGAACTTTTTTTGTGCATAAAAACATTTTAACTGAATTTACAATATGATAATATCATAACAACTCACTTTAAACATGAATGATGAACTCAGTGAAATTCTTTACAGAGATACAATACTGCTCAAAGGTCTTGAGCCACCCCTCATTTTTTGCTCATTCCTTATTTCATATTTTGCTTCCAAACAGCCAAACCTTGTATTTTTAATGTCGTCTTGAGGAAAAGTTTTCCAGGCTTCCTGAAGGACATTTTTGGCTCTTGTTTTTGGAAAGTTTTTGACTCTAATTTTCCGTCCAGTCTCTGTACCTGACCAGTGTCAGAGAAATGTTTTCGTTTGTTAAGACACACAGTAACTTCTGAATCATTCAAGCATAAAAACATTGAACTTGTCGAGCATGGACCAGTGAGAAAGAGGTGTGGATGATGACAGATGATCAGGCCGGTGATTAGTATACTGGAGATGCTGAATGCTGAGTGGTTGGAACAGACAAGAGGGGAAATGAGGTTGCTGTTGAACTTGTTACATAAACAACCCAATTTATAAATTGTATCTTTAGGCACTTTGTTGCCTGGCACAGTAAAACATTTCTTCCTATGTCTTTAATTTTATCTACATCATTTTATCTGAGACGGCTTACACAAAATGGTCTTATGTGGCATATTTTATTGTATCTTACCTTGAAACCATCAGACATTTTCCATGTTGCATAATTCTGTTTACTGGAGGTTAATTTGTCCTGCTGTATAAATGTTTATGAAAGGGAGATCAATAAAAATATACTAGAATAGAATTAGCCATAGATCACTATGACTGACACAAAGAAAAAAATTAAGATGCCAAACCTACAGAGATTTCCCATGGTTCTATGATTTTGGATTCTAATGCTAAATACAATGACATTGTTTTCATGTAATTAATAAAAGATGCATTTCCTGTTATTCTGTCATAAATTTGTAATAATAATAATAATAATAATAATAATAATAATAATAAAACAAAACAATCAAGTTTAACAAAAGTTTAACAAAAGTTACACTTATTTTTATAAAACATATTATATTTTAAAACATAATCCATATGATAGTAACATGGTGTTGCCTAAATAATTGTAGGACACTGTAGGATGTATTGTATAAATTGTAAATTATAAATTATAAAATAGATAAATAATCGTTTTCTCCATTGCATATGTACAAGACAAAGACAAATTATTAATATAATTATTGTATTTTTCTTGCACCATATTCCTAACATAACCATAAAAATCATGATTTTATTGCAAGCCATAATGTTATACGACCAAAACTATAATTATTTAGTTTTGGTCATATAAACAGGATTGTGACTAAAACTATTCTGCTTTGTCACTGTATGTTATTTGGGTAGTTCGGCTGACTGCTGCGGAGGGTTTTAACCAATTATGTTTATTGTGAATCAGTTCTCTCGACTGACTCACGTTCAAAGAGTCGTTTAAACAGAGCCGACTCGCTAATGAACCTAGGGTTGCCTGATTGGACACTTTTAAGTAGATTGTGCAACTAAATCGCGCTTTGGCAGGTGGACAGGTGGTTACAGGTGGATTCATGTATGTACACATGGACTCATTACTCATTTAGAGATCATGAAATTTAGTCTATTAACCAAAATTATGTTTAAATTATGTTTTGCATCAAGTTTCCCCAAAAGAATTGAATTCTAATTGCATAAGAAAAATACAATTAAACTAAAGATAGAAAGATTGAATTTCCAATAAAAAATAAATTAA
>JAQMYL010000019.1:15443485-15456077 GCA_030014365.1 Clarias pachynema
ATATTTTTATATTAATTTTTGTGTTATATCTGTGTGTGTGTGTGTGTGTGTGTGTGTGTGTGTGTGTGTGTGTGTGTGTGTGTGTGTGTGTGTGGAATAAATGGTGATGTAATCAGTGTATGCTTCAAACTCTCCATGACTGTGCGTTTGGCTGACGCACTTTTCATGACATCCCCTTGTTGCTTCTGTTCAGGACATTTAACAGAACAGTAGTTAATTGAACAACGTTCGTTCTTTGCTTCGCTGAAACGAGCTTTAAAATGAAGCACTGTTTAAATGTAATTTTTTTTTTTTAAACGTCAATATACAGGAGGTATGGTGTTGACAGAGTGTGTTTAATACACTTGGAGACTCATGCCTTCTCTTCTGTGGTGTGTGTGTGTGTGTGAGTGTTTAAAATGCAGTGGTGTGTCAGCACACTTCTCACTCCCTGGCTGACTAAATAAGGCAAGGCAGCTTATCACCGCTGGACAGAAATACACAACCCAGTACCAGTACACAGTAAAACACTGTTTCATCACTGTTGATTGAGCTGGTGTGTGTGTGTGTGTGTGTGTGTACATACCAGTATACTGCATTTTCGGCAAAGTGTAGATAAATAAAGATTTGCAATAAATTGTACTGTTTTATATGGTATTTTATACAATGCTGATGTATTTACTAGCTGTTTATTAATTGGTTATTTTTATTCGTCCGAATTGAGAAACAGGTTTTCTTTAAAAAAAAAAAAGAAAAAGAAAAAGAATTACAAACAGAATGGTTAATGCAATCATCATGCAAGATAAATAGATATGGCAGCATGGCGGCTTTAGTGGTTAGGACTGTAGCTATCCTGTGCTGGACAGACCACATGGAGTTTGCATGTTCTCCCTGTGCTTGGTGGGTTTCCTCCGGGTTCTCCAGTTTCCTACAGAGGTTCCTAAATGGATGGATGGATGTAGGTAGATTAGATTTTTCCCCCTAACTCCACTCTGTCAGCTTGTTGCTTTGTTGTTCTCTTGGGGGCATGGCTCAGTTGTAGCTCATTCACATAAACACTGAAACAGTACATCTGGAAAAAGAGTGAAACAGAGAGTTTGAGGTATGATAAAATGCAATATCCGAGGGTTATTTCAGCTGGAGCATTATTAAATACACTAAGGGATTTCTCAGATCTATGTTAACTTGTTAAAGAAATAGTAATGTATGGGACCTTTAATGTGTGTTTGTTCTAATATAACTCATTCACATATAATTGGATATAATATGATTTATTACACAACTTGGTTAAGAAATGTGTGCAGTTGTTGGTGATGGTGTAGTTTTCCACGGGAATTATTTTGGAGTCTCCAGCACAACAGAACAGCAGCAATCAGAGGTAAAGACATAAAAATCTAAATCACAGTATCCACTGAGGTATTTAATCACAAAAAGCTGTTATTTATGTAGAGTTTGTCAATAATTATTAAGAATTAACAAATAAATTATGATATATAATTAGATTATAATAAATAATTTGTTTATATTTATTTGTTTAAATACTTTTGAGGTGGTAAATACATCCTCTTATCATTTGATCATTGTGCCGTTATTTGGTGATAGTCTGGATAAATAAGTTTGAATACAAAATAGTACGTTTAATAGTACATATCACAGTTCAAATCATACTCGCAAATATGTGTCACAATAATCACAAATGTGATTTTTTTTTTCATCAAACTGTGCAGCCCTACTTTCCTATTATCATCACCAATGTTAGTTTTGACATTGTTGGCATATATTGAATTTTCATAATTGTGCTTCTTTTTCTCTTTTAGCTGAAAACTAAAAGTGGTAATCATTTTTAACCAAAATTAATGCCATTTTTAATAAATACAACTTAGATTAGCTACAACAAAGATTTTATTAGAAAAAAAGAAACATTTAAGGCCCTTGAGCCCCAAGAACCTGTAAGATGTCAGGGAGTTAGGCTTTCAGATGGGGTCTGTTTATTTTGTAAAATTTAAAAGTCTAGGTCAAATAATTCCTGGTTCATTTTTCAATAGGCTGATCTCAATCAATCTTACTAAAAGAGACCAGTTTGCTTCTGACACAACATTTCACAACTCGTAGTGCTTACTTTCGCATTGTTTTAAATTCTTTTAAGACTTTACTAATTCATAAGCTTTGGTTTTGTGAGCAGAAAATGGTTGAGATTATCAAACAAATAGATCACACAAGTAAATATAAGTAAATGCAGTTTTTCAATAATTATTTCATTTATTAAGGGAGAAAAACTGTCATTGACACTGTGTTAAATAGTGATTGCCCTTCTTGCTAAATCATGAATTAACTGTGATTTTTGAAAAACTGAGTTAAATTGCACTTGCCACACCCAGGCCTGGTTACTCTCAGACCTGTTGAATCAAGAAATCAGTTAGATAGAACCTGTGTGACAAAGTAACGCACACTTACAGTAAAGATCTAAAGATCTAAGATTCTAAAGAAATTCAAGAACAGATGAGAAACAAAGTAATAAAAATGTATCAGTTTGGAAAGGATTTGAAAGCCATTTTTAAGGCTTTGAAACTCCAGTGAACCATGGTGAGGGCCATTGTCCACAAATGGAGAAAACTAGGTGAAAATTAAGGAGTGGCCTAGTCAAAGTTTGGACAAATCTAACTGAGATCCTTAAACAGGCCGTTCATGCTTGAAAACCCTCCAGAGTGGATGAATAAAAAAAATTAAAAAAAACAATTCTGCAAGGAAAAGTGGGCAACAATTCATCCAGAGTGATGTGAAAGACTCATTAACAGTTATTGTAAATGTTTAACTGCAGATGTTGCCAGCAAGGGTGGCACAACCAGTTATTAGGTTTAGGGGCAATTACTTTTTCACATACGGCCAGGTAGATTTGGACAGCATTTTTTTCCCTTAATAAATAAAAACATAATAAAACAATGTTTTAGTATTTACTCGGGGTATCTTGCGTAATATAAAAATGTATTTGATGATCGCAATCATTTAAGTGTGACAAATAAGCAAAAAAAAAAAAACATGAAGGGGGGCAACAACTTTTTCAATACACTGCACTTATATCTCAGTTTTGCCCCATTTCTTTTTCTTATTAATTGTTGTACAGTAAATCTGAAATTAAAATCTGCTGTCCTTTCCATTGACTTATGCTATGGTGTGTGTGTGTGTGGTAATTTCCTGCTTTGTTTTGTTCTCTCTCTGGCTGCTTGTTAGCAATGTTGGTATAAAATAAACAGTACGGTTGTGAAACACAATAGAAATTCAGTCAGAGAAGCCTCTGGAATACTTTAAAAGCAGACTTACTAAGACAGTCTCTGCTTACTAGCCTCCAGTATTGTATCAGAACAATGGAATAACAAAACTCTTTCTGATTCTCACCCTCGTCAAATAATCTCATATCAGATTTCAAGAGACACACAGAACCTGGAGATTACTTTATGGTTGGGATTCTAATTCCATAATCAGTACGGGTCACTATATATTTAGTGTGTATATATGGTACTGACTATATTTTACAATATACTGTGTCATTTCACTCTCTAAAGCTTCAGAGACATGATAGCGAAATAAATGTTCCTATATCTTACAACAGAGCAGTGGACGTAGGAGTGAGACATAACACTTGGGAACTGTTATAAATCTATTTTAGGTTTATACATCTATATAAATAAAAGAAAGGTTTTGTCTGTACATTGGGCAGAACTTACTCTTTCAATGATATCTTAATGTTTCATACATTGAAGGGCCCGAAAGCAGTCTGTCAAATTTCTGTCTGTCTGTCTGTATGTCTGTCCAGCCAGATTTTGTTACAGCATCACACAAAACTGGCTACACTGAATTTAAAGAAACTTTGTCAGTACTTGGGTATTTGCCTGAAGTTAAACCTGCGCCATAAATAAAATAAAAATGTAGAGTAGAAGAGAAGTCATGAGCAGTTTTAAGCCAGTTTATAAATCGCACGTTTTGACAGTGTACTGCGCATGCGTCAAACTGTGGGCACGTCTTAAATCGACGACTGGACAGAATTTAGTTTTGCAGTACTTAGATATCTGCCTGAAGTTTAACCTGTATCATACAGTAAGTGAAATCAAAATGCTGAGTAAAAGTGATATGAACAGTTACAGTATGTGTCAGATTTAATAATTTACTTTAAAATAAGCTACTAATAAGCTACTTGCACATTGTAAACAAACATCTGCATCAATAGATGTTTATTATAAAATCTAAACTGAATATTTGTACTGGGATTAGTTCACATTTTCACATCTGAAATAACAACGCAGAAGTGGTATATATACTGTACTGTATATAAGTGAATTTTAACGTGCTAGAATCGTTTTAAGACAAAACTTTATCTTTATCTGATCTACTTTTTCGATTTCTCATCTATAATTTACTCTCTGATTACCGAATAGGGAGTGTATTTGGCTGATGATGAAAGAAGTACAACTTAGCATAAACAGGGCATCAGATACTCAGCCCTACAAAATTAGATTTCGTTGTATTTATAAGTTAGGCAGAGAGTTCTGCCGTAGAGAAAGACAGGCAGACATGTACGTGAGCTTCAACCTGAAATGATATCACTGATTACATTACAGCTGATCAGCTTATTTTTAGCTTTAACTTTTAACTATTTCTACAAATTCTTTACCCGTCAACAATGAGTACTAGTTACTAAATAAACTAATTCTGCCTGGTTAAAATCACTCTCTGCTGAAATGATTAATCTCCTGATATTGATAATATCGTAAGTTATCATAAACACATTGACTTAATCCTAGTTTAAGGAGGACTCAACGACACTTCTCTAGTCTCCTCTGTTCAGTGCTCCTTCACAAGCTCCGCCCCCATTCCACCCCCAGGAAAAAGCATTGCCAAAACAGCCGACACTAATAGATGTGCTGCCTGACCATTATTTACATAAAAAATCATCAAGCACAAACACCACCTGTTGCTGATTGGCTGGAACAGTGTTGTGCGATGCAGTCTGCACCACTCTGTTTGTTTTCTGATTACAGAACCAGGCCTGTGTATGAACACTGGGTTTATTTTCAGCTCGCACACAGAACGGACAGCTAGCGGACCGTGAAGAGATATTTGCTGAATTTGACCTAAAGCGTATTGGATTAGAATCGTTCACTCTTTCCTTTAATCAGTGTTTCTTTCTGTACCCTTTTTGTAGCCGATGAAGTAGCTGACCTGATTGTCAGCACACTCATAAATCTCTAAATACAACAGGACTAATGCTAACATACACACAAGTCAAACGTTTAAGCGTTCGAGTCAAACCAGGATTTTTGATTGTACATAATAACGGAACACAGTTATGAGAGTAAAAGCTCCCTTTATTTCTCTATATAATCCTCTGCTCCACTAATGCACTTATCCCAGCGTTTCACTTGTGCTTGGATACCATCAAGGTTGAAAGTTTTCTCAGTGCTATTGAGCAACAATAAGGCTACCTGCTTTGTCTAAAACCCAGGCCTCCTAGGAACTCCTTTAATGGCCCAAACATGTGGAAATGGCTTGGAGCGAGGTACAGTAATGTGGCAATGACTTTCAGCCGAGTTCCTGTAAAGTGCCATAAGCTAGCGACAAGTTATGTCTCATCATCAAATTGTCCTCGTTTTTACACCACCATTCATAAGAAAGTTAATTAAAAGTCCCAGTTGGACTTATACGCTCCCTTGATGTATTTAGATAGATATATGGAACCTCAGATTGCGAGTAACGCAATAATAAATGTAATAAATTTTGCCTTGAAAAACGAACAAGTCTTGGTTTACGAGTACCGAGTATCATGTATCACGCATGCGCTTCTTGTTGCGCATGCGCTTCTTCTGCTGGGTCTTAGTGCGCGTCTCTCACTGGTACAGTATAATCAACATCCGTGCACGCATGTACTGTTTACTATAACACTGTGACCACGTGTGTGTGTAAAACATATTTTATTTTGTGTTTGTAAGCGCACGTGTACAGCAAAAGAAAGTCTCATTAAAGAGGTTAAAGATTCATTTTCTCTATCCCTCTCTGTGTCAGCCTGCAGGTTCGTTTGTTTGTTTTACTTTACAGCAGTGATTCCGTTAGTATGTGCCTCACGCGAGTGTCATTAGCGATGTTCCTTGCTAATTTTTCTGAAATTCAAATAAGAGAGCAGAAAGGTTTACTGTGTAAGATGAGAAGGGGGAGACGGGAGGGGCTGATTCCTCCTCTCCCCTTACTTTAGATTCACATTCATACACAAACACACACACACACACACACACACACACACACACACACAGCGCCTGTACGCATAAACGGGAACACTTATCTGTCGGGATTTATTTTTACTTTGTTTAAAGGTAAAGTTCAGGTTAATTAGTTTTATTTTTACTTTATATTTTGTATCAATTATTTTTATGTATTTTTTTTTTTGGGCTGCGGAACGAATAATTTGAGTTTCCATTATTTCTTATGGGAAAATTCGCTTTGATTTAAGTGATTTGGAATAAGAGCCCGCTTCCGGAACGAATTATCCTCGTAATCCAAGGTTTCACTACACTGATCAGCGATAACAGTATGACCACCTGTCTAATATTAAGCAGTTTATCTTCACTCCCCAGTGAGCCTTGGCAACTCATGTTTTCATTCCTTGGATCACTTCTGGTAGTTCCTTACCACTCGTAAGAGTTGCCTTAACCCAGTCCTCTAGCCATCACAATTTGGCCCTTGTCAAAGTCACTCAAATCCTTACGCTTGCCCATTTTTTTTTGCTTTCAACACATCAACTTCAGGAAAAAAAAAAAGGTTCACTTGCTGACTAATATATCCCACTTCCAGCCTCCATTGAAATGAGATCTTAAACCTCTAGCTAGTTCAAGAAGGGACAAATTGTGATGGCTAGACAACTGATTCAGAGCAAAACTGCAGTTATTTTGGGATGTTCCTGGTCTGCAGTGGTCGGGACATACCATAAGGAAGGAAAACTGGTGAACTGACGACAGGGTCATGGGTGGGCAAGTCTCTCTGAGGCACATGGGGAGTATAGTGGCTGGCCTGTGTAGTCCGATTAAATAGAAGAGCTACTGTAAGTAAAATTTATGAAAGGTTAATCCTGGTTCCGAAATACAGGACTTATAATTACTGTTTTGGTGACACGGGCGGGACCTGCTCAATATTAGGCGGGTGGTCATAATGTTATGGCTGATCAGTGTAGATATGTGTGTACGTTTTATGGTAATCCACATGTATGACTACAAAAGATGCACTTTTTATTGTATAAATCAGGAAAGAAAAAAATTAAGCCTGTGTGTGTGTGTGTGTGTGTGTGTGTGTGTGTGTGTTAGGTAATGGACTGTGATGGTTTCGGACAGTGATACCATGCTGAGTATGCATTACTGTACAAAAATATTCCTTAGCAGCAAACCCAGTAAAAATTCTTAGATCTCTATGAATAGCGCCGTGAGCCTGGAACACCTGCAAGTGCAATTAGTAATTACACAAACTAAGCAAGATTTTTGAGGTCTTTTTTTAAATAGAAGATCGAAATGATAAAATATAATGGGGACCTAAATGTGCTTTGTCTGCTCGTTCTGCATGTGCTTTTAAATTTGTCCGAACTACCCCGGAGCCAGCTTCAGTCAAGATCTCAGTAGCTTTTTGTTTCCACCACCATGCTTAAGTGTGTGTGGGTGTGTCTAACCATATGGGTTTGTTTATTTTGTGGTTTGGATCAATCAGCTGGAAAACCAAGTGCTGCTCTGTGCTGTTCTATTGACAGGGGAGTAAAATGGAAGTGGGCGAAACTTGATTGGGCAATTACACACACACACACACACACACACACACACACACACACACAAGATGTTGCCAGGCAATGTGACCTTTCCTTCACTGAGTTTAATCTATGAATACTGGGTGTTGAATTCAGTTCAAGACACCGGAAGAAGTGTGTTTTGCGAGAGAGAGAAAGAGACGTAGTGTGTTCATGGACGCTACAGCGTTGCCATGGTGATTCGTTCTCTCTCCTTGTTACACACAGTTTTTTTTTTTTTCCCAGAATCTGTGGGTGGAAAACGAGGGAGAGAGAGAGACACTGTTGACTATGTAGATAATGTTCATTTAGCATTATGCTTGTCTATTATTAAATCGTTAAAATGAGCTTTTCTTATCTTTATAGAATACAGAACCAAAATAATTGCCATTTGACAGTCGTAGTATTTTTTATGTTGACTTTATTTAATATTAAATAGGATTACATAACTGCTGCTAATAGTGTAAATCAGTAATAGCTGTCTTAGCTGAAATTAGTTCATTACGTTAAGTGTTTTTTTTTTTAAGCAGACTGTAGAAGTTAAAAAAAATACAACTCATTACCAAATGATGATAAATGAAGCAGACTGAAAACACTGGTTTTGAAAAAGAAAATAAACCAAGGGCAACTAATGATTAACTGATCTAGGCGGTTACCAGCTTATTAAAGAATATTTGCTACTTACACCCCGTGTCATTTCACAAATTCCTGAACTTATATAATCGACTTTGTAACATCACATGCCTTAAATCACCTACTAGTTGGTCTTATTATTTTTGAAACGGTAAAACTCACTCACAACTGACATGTACTCACTACACATTATGCCAAACTGTTTACAAACTTTTATATTATTTACAAGGGGTGTTCAAGTCAAACCGAGACTCATGACTTGAGACCGCAAGCATACAGTAGTAAGGTGATGAGACTCTTAGTCTCAGTAAAACATTCGAATGGTGCAAAATGATGAAAGAATTGGTATATTTGTCTGGCTCCCTGCTGCTCCAGCTGATTGTTATTTACCTGCATTCAAATTTAGACTCTGGCATAAAAACCTATTATTGGAACCTTAAATTAGATGTCTAAGACATTGCAAAAGCAGGACTCCTGCAGTCCTGTGCTTGGAGTTAAACTCATACTTATACAGACTTCACTGGTTAACATTGCTACAGACTTGAGCCTGTTACATGCAGTGTCTAGATTTTGTTCCATTTGTTTAAATTGTTTAAATTATTCAGCATTCTCAAATCCATTTAATTTTCAAATCTGGCAAAACTTTAAAAGTATTCATAATTGCATGGTCACAGCTAATGACAACTGTAGCTAGAAATTGTTCTTTTTTTAATTATGTAGCCAACTAATTAATTATTGTCAAGCCATTTATTGCATATCATGTGATAAAAAGTTGGAACATCCACCGGGTTTCCATGACTTTTATTTTCATTTCATTCCATTGCTTGTTCAGTCGTACCCGACTCTTGGCTTCTTTATAGTCCTGCATTCTACAATAACTGTCATGGACCGCAAGGAAAGTTTGGTGTTCCGCTGACCATTCCCGTCAGGAACGATTTTTCCAGTGATGAACCGGCTTGCATGACATGTCCAAGAAAGTTAACCGTTGTCTGGTGATCTTAGCTCCGAGTGACCGTAACTGGTTTGATTTCATTTACAACTAAGGACAGTTCATTGTTGTCTGTCATTAAACAATATCTCCAAAAGAAAGGAATCTGTTTATTCAAATCTGCATAAAACAACAATGTAAACTAGTATCTTTAATCTGTGAATTAGTATGAAGGGAAGGTCCCATATGTTAATGCTCAAACTCTCTGTATTGCACCACTTTTCCAAACAAACGAAGTTTATGTAAATGAGCTACTGTCTAGCCACGCCCTAGAACTGAGCAACAAGCCAGGTGAGAGTATTGTATTGTAAATACTATCGGTATGACGTCACATTGGGGAAAATCTAATGGGCTTGTTGAAACCCTAAACAATACAAATAAATTGGAAAGGGAGAGAAAGCAGAATGTGATGTGGTTTGTATACACATGCACACACTGTAGACACATACTGTATGAAGGTCTAAAAAGGACAAATACATTTTGTATAATAGGTTCCCTTTAATGGAAGAATCAGCTCAATAATAGGCTGCTTAAAAACAGGAGCTTTGTTCAGTAACTCCAACATGACTATAAAGATGACTATTTAGACTAAAATAGTCTTCTAAGTAAGTAGTGTATAAGGGTATGGATCTGGGCCACAGTCCAGCCTCACACTTTCATCACTCTTAAAAATGGCTTTTTGTGTAGGGTGGAAAATCCAACAAGTGGCCATGTGTGTGAAAACTTAAAGCTGATTGTACTTCTTCATTGAATAAGATTTATTTCAGAACTATGGTTCAGACATTCTGACCTCTCATACATTTTTTAAATATATATAAAGGAATTTTTAATTACCGAAAACAGAGATTCACTTAGTCCAAAAATATGTCTGACATTTGTCATGATCATCACAAGTGCAACTGACTGATAACATTTCCGATCGATTTGGACACGAGCTTCCTAAAACCAGGCATTCGAAAACTGAAAATACATCAAGAAGTCAGCCTCCGATTTCTGTTCTTGGTTGACGGGAGTGGAACCACGTATGGCTTTCTGTCTCTTGAAGGTTTGGCATGTTGTGCTGTCTGAGATGCTTTTCTGCTCAACATGATTGTAAAACATATTTATTTGAGTTGCTTTACAGGTTCTGTCAACTCGAATCAGTCTGGACATTGTCTTATGACCTCTTCATCAACAAGGCATCCCAAAGTGCTTTTTTGTTTGCTTGCTTTTTTGTTTGTTTATTTGCTTTACTAACCATTCTTTGCATTTTTGATATACCCAAACCAGTTCATCTGGTACCAGAATGCATGCCACAACAAAGCCAATGAGACCAATGAGTCTATGAGTTGCATACGTTTCTCCCATTATAATGTTCGATGTGAGCTTTAACTGAAGCACTCGACCTGTGACTCTGCATGATTTTATGCATTATGCTGCTGCTTTAAGATTGGCTGATTGGATACTTGTATGAATGAGCAGCTGTATAGATATTTTAAATAAAATAGTCAGTACTCACAGTCTGCGGCATTACTACCGTTTTGAAGAATGCAGAAACATAAAAATATGTTCAGGGAGAATTAACTTCCATATGTAAATTTGTCCTGGATGTATAATACAGCAGCAAAGTTGGTTTTATATTTGATAACACATCATGCTTTTTGTTTTGCATTAATATTGTATTTTTAGCAGATTTTTTTTACAGCTTGTTATGGAATAATACTGAAGTTGTGTGTGCTCGTAGGTTTACTTTCAGGCTTGTGATGTCAGATTTTACCACAGCACCTGAGAACAAACAGCACATGCAAAAACCTATTTTGTTTTTTTTTCCTCCTACTACTTTCCATGTGATGTAACTCCTATGATTTTTTTAGGAAAATCACCTGTAATATGGTCTATTTTTGCATGAGCAACAAACATCTTTGCACATGCAAAATTAGTGCTTGTTATTTGGGATCGTAGTAAGTCAAGGCCTGAAATGTCTCTTAGTGTTAAATGATGAATAAAACCATGAATAAGAAAGAACAAGTAAAATGTTGGATTAGCGATGAATTCAATTTATCTCAAGACATGTATAATATACATATTACATAGTAATGTTCGAGTTTGATCTATTGGGGCATTTAAGTCAAACCAGGACTTGTGATGAACTTTCCCTTGAATGAAGACATATAACCGATTTACAACAGATGAGCTGCAGTCAAACATTTGAATGGTGCAAACGTTTTAAAGAAGGCCGTACATCTGTAAGCAACGAGAGGTGCCCACTGCAGTCATGTCTGTGAACCTTCAGCTCGTGGAATTCCTGATATTTTTAAATCAACAGAACACTCATCATCAACTTGCGGAAGAGACGCATCTGTCTGTAGGAACTGTCCACACAATCATTCACCAACACTACTTGCACATTACAAGAACTCGGCTGGGAGTTTTTGCCACATCCCTCATACAGTCCTGACCTCGCTCCAAGCCATTTCCACAAGTTTGGGCTGTTAAAGGAGTTCCTGGGAGGCCAGTGTTTTGGATAGTAAGCAAGCATCTGATCATGGTCTCGCCGTGCTGAGAAAACTTATAAAACGCTGGGATAAGTGCATTAGTGTAGCAGGGGATTACATAGAGAAGTTAATTACAATTTTTACACAGTCCAGTACAAGACTGTAGCAGACACACACGCAGTTAGAAAAAGTACCCGCACCAAAACTGAACAGAACAGTTCGATGTACAGTGGAACCTTGGATAACAAGCATAATTAGTTCTGAAAGCGGGCTCGTAAATCAAATTTTCCCATAAGAAATAATAGAAACTCAAATTATTCGTTCCACAGCCCCAAAAAAATAAATACATAAAAATAATTAATACAAAATATAAAGTAAAATGAAAACAAATTAACCTGCACTTTACCTTTAAACAAAGTACAAATAAATCCCGACAGATAAGTGTTTCTGTTTTGCGCGCAGGCAGTGTGTGTGTGTGAGTGTGTGTGTGTGTGTGTGTGTGTGTGTGTGTGTGTGTGAAGTAAGAGAGTGTGTGTGTGAGGGGGCACGGTGTCAAATTACCCGCGTGCACACACATAATGACAGAGAGGGAGAAAATGGATCTTTAACCTCTGTAATGAGACTTTCTTTGGCTTTATAGTACACGCGTGCTGTACACACACGCTTACAAACACAAAATAAAATATGTTTTACGCACACACGTGGTCA
>JAQMYL010000019.1:15462081-15481346 GCA_030014365.1 Clarias pachynema
GCAAGCGGAAGGAGCGGATAGCGCTGTCCTCCGAGTGTGTTACGCCGCCCCCAACGGTACATGAGCGAGCAGTTCGAAAAGATGCGGTCAGCTGGCGTCACGTGGTTCGGAGGAAACATGTGATAGTCTTCGGCCCTCCCGACTGAGTGGTAGTAGTAGCCTTAGTGTGGGAGCCCCCTAGTGACAGGGAGGAATTGGACACGACTAAATTGGGGAGAAAATCGGGGAAATTTTTTTTTAAAAAGAAAGAAATTACGGAATGGAATAAGAAAAAGAATGAAATATAGAAAAACTTAGCTGCAGAAAAAAATAGAAAAACAGAATATAAAATATAGGATATAAAAATATATTTTTAAAAACTTAGCAGTACACATATACAATAATGGCTGTACAAATATGAAAAATATGGAGAAATGTGCAAAAGTGTGCAAAATGAAATGAATAGAAATGTCCATGGTGAGTGCAAATGTGCATGAATGTTCAATGTTCAAATGTATACATTTATATACAGATATATATACATATAATTTTGAATTTGAATTTGCACTGTCTGAGAGATTAGCATCAATAATTTGTTCATGCTAGGTAAGTTGATTATCCTGGTTAGAATAGCTTAGTTGGGAGAGTGTTATACTGAAGATTTAAAGGTCCCCGGTTCAATCCAGGGTTTCGTGAGCTTGTCTGAGCTTTGGTTTCCATTTCAGGTGGTGTAGTGGTCAGCACTGTGGCCTCGCACCTTCAGGGTTGAGGGTTCGAGTCCCGCCTTTGGGTCTGTCTGTGTGGAGTTTGCATGGTCTCCGGGTACCATGGTTTCCTCCCACAGTCCAAAGACACTCTTTGGCTAATTGGCTATTATAAATTGTTCATACCCTGTATCAGTAAGTGTGTGTGTGCTTCTGCCCTGCAGTGGACTTTCACACCGTTCAGGGTGTACACCACCTTGCGCCCCCAGTCCCCTGGGATAGGCTCCATGCCTCTCATGACCCTGTACAGGATAAGAAAATGGAAATATTTCAGGCAGTATAAACAAAAAAAACAGCATGGTGCAAAAAAACAAGTGACGCCACATCCAAGGAATCAAGGGAGCAAAACTGTCCATACTGTCTATTTGTGATTATCTATTTCTAATTTGTGCTCTCTTCCCTGTCAGTCATAGTGAGAGTCCTAGATGTCTGTGAGCGCAGGTACATACAAGATGGTTGTACGTAGCACTTTTCTCCAAGAGTGTAACACTGTCTTGGGACATGAGCAGGAGTTTAAAAGGATGCACTAGATTGGAAGCGTCTCGAAGGAAACGTGATAGCCTTTACTTTTCACGTTCGTTAGTTGTTATACGCTAAAGGAGTTGGGCCATGGGTAGAATACAGCAGGTGTATAAATTAAAGGGAGGGGGAAATCTAGTTCCTTGAACAGGCTTCCTTTACATCCTGTTTATGGGAGTTACACTAGCCGATTGTGCGGTTACCACAGTAAAGTTAAACAGAGCTACAGTTAGACAGAACTACACGGAATAAAACTGGGTCTTTTAATGCCTGTCTGACAATCAGAGCTTTTATGTGATCACTTTGAGGTTTGTGAGGTTTTTCATGCCACACTGCCTAAAGGAGTTTTCTCCCACACTGCTTTCACACAGTTCTGCGGAGCAGCTGAAACTGGTTTTATGGGCAGATGTAATGTAAGACCACAGCTATTGAAAGCTGTTTCTATGACTACAATGAAGCACTGTGTTTGATTTGGAAGTACACAAAGCTTTCCGAGGGACTTTAGTAGCCCAGCATGTCAGCTTGTACCGTAACAACACAACCATTCATGAACACCATTGGAGCAATCATTTCTTCAGTTTCAATTAATAATCTCAGTCAGTCCTGTCTGGAACCGGGCTGTCTCGGCAAGTCGCATTTTGCGATTGAATGGTGTTTAAAACTTTTCAGGAACCATGCAGTGCTGTTAAATAAATAATTGCCCCTTCCTGTTTTTCACGCTTAAATAATTCAGAATTTTTATATTACATAAAGATAACCTGAGTAAATGCAAAATGCAGTTTTTAAATGCTGATTTCATTTATTAAGGGAAAAAAGCTGTCTAAACCTGCAAGTAAAAAAAGTAATTGCCCCTAAACTATATATTCTTTTTTCACATGGGGCAAATTATGTGTGACAATAATGCAAAAAAAAAAAAAAAAAAAACAGATAGGAATGAAGGGACAAATACTTTTTCACGGCACTGTAATGAAAAATAAATAAATAAATAAATAAATAAATAAATATCTCCATGAATGTAGGAGAGAGATAGATAGCTAGATAAATAGATAAATAGATATATGTGGCCTTACAATAAAAGAGAAAGGTATTTCAATTAAGGAATACTTCAAGTAAGTTTTAGGTTTATTTTTAGATAGATAGATAGATAGATTAATTTGGATGATTGATTGATAAAATTTTTTAATTAATCTAATAAAAAATAAATTTCTAACTTCAAAGTTCTGAAGATTCATATTAAATAAAGAACATTACTGATGATGAAGATATGAGGTGGTATGGGATTGTAAACCAAGCAAGAGCAATGACAGAAATATTCCAATATTCCATCAGCAGCTATTTCTGAGAAATAAATTATGGCAATAAACAAAATGAAAATGTCCATAGCACCTCTCAGAGCTGCTGAGGGGGCAGAGGTACACAGACTAACTCACATGACCTGTTAAGAAGGTGGCAGATGATAGATGAGCAGGCTCCAGGGTTGACACAGCAGGTGGAGCCAACTGATTTAAAGATAAGGATGGAGATAGTGTAACTGACGAAATCTCTTATCTCTCCAGATAAGGTCATTACCAATTAACACTTCACGCTGCTGCCTAACAGATTACATTGCTATGTTAATATGTTTCCTTTTTTCAATCTGGTGTTGCAATGGCCAAACACTTAGCACTACTTTAAAATAAAAATATCGTGCTCACATTTGTGGAGCCAGGACCATGTTAAAAATGTATTAAAAAGTGTAACACTATATATATAGGCCTAATATTTATTTATTTCTACATTGTAAAACAATGCTGAAGGCATCCAACATATGCAATAATCTCCTTTAAATTGGTATTGAAATGTATCTGCTACTTATTCTCTGTAAAGCCTTCATAACGGCTCTAATCCGACATACTTTTAATTGGTGAGTTTTGAGGCTGGTTACTCTAAATGAACTTCTCCTCTGCAGTAGAGTTAAGTTTTGGTCTTGCTTTCCTGGGAAGGTCTTCATAAGAGCCAGTTACATCATGGAGCTTGATGGGTTTTGCAAATGCACTTGACAATACTGTTCTTGGAAGAACTATTCCAGAACAGCTGACCTTTGTGTCTTAAAATAACAACTGACTGCTGTTGTCGTTGTCGTCATTGTTGTTGTTGTTACTTAATTATATAATGCCATATGTGTTATTTCATAGTTCTGAAAAAAGGCAGTATTGTTGTAGAATGTAAATATACACAAAAAAAGACTTTGAATTAGAAGATGTATTTAAACTTTTGACATATGTATGTATGTATGTATCCATCCATCCATCCATCCATCCATTCATCCGTCTAGGAACCTTTGTAGTGCAGCTATGAACCGTGGAGGCCAATGGGGACCATTGTATTTATTCTCATTTGTACGCCTTTGATAGGACCTCCAGTCAACACTCACTACTGGCAATTTGGAAACACCAGTTAGCCTAATCTGCATGTCTTTGTACGGTGAGAAGAAACCGGAAAACCCGAAGGAAATCCACCAAGCACGGGGAGAACATGCAAATTTCATACACACAGAATCAAACCCAGAACCCGGAGGTGCAGGGCGACAGCGCTAAACCCTAAGCCACTGTGCTGCCGTATGTATGTATGTGAAGACATAAAACTCGATTACTATTTACAGAAGACTTCAAGAACAGTGCATTGATGAGACTCTTAGCCGCAGTAAAACATTTGAATGGTTAACATTTTTTAAAGAAGCGGTAGCTTGGATCCCACTGCAGTCGATCCCATGAACATTCAGGAAATGGAGCATCGGATCCTTGAAAATCGATGGATAACTTGTCTACAACTTGTGGAAGAAACGCATCTCTGTGGGAACTGGACACACAATCATTCACGGACACTACTTGCACATTGCAGCAACTTGGCTGGGAGTTATTGCCACATCTCGTGTAAAGTCCTGACCTTGCTCCAAGTCATGTCCACACATTTCCTGTGAGGCCAGCATTTCAAATGTGAAGGAGGCAGTCCAATCATGGCTCCAAACTCTTTACATTAATGATATCCAAGCACTAATGAAACACTGGGATACGTGCATTGATGTAGCACATGTTTATTTAGGAAAATAAAGGGAGTTTTTACTCTCATTGCTGCGCTCTGTTATTCTGCACAATCAAAAGTCTTGTTTTCACTTCAACGTCTCTCATGTATGTATGTATGTATGTATGTATGTATGTATGTTTACTGTTTTATGTTTTGTTAACTCTTTTACATGAGATTAATTAGAGAAAAGAGTTTAATTAACATCTAACTACATGACACTAGGCCTCCTAAATGTAAATTAAGAGCAGATCACAAAACTGAATAAGCGTCACACAGTCTGTGTACAGCTGACGGAAACATTTCCAGTTCATCTGTTCTGGTTATATTATCTTTTCCTGTGACCAATTAGCAGACAGTTGTCAAAATCTTGATCTCAGGTGGTAATGTTTTGCTTTTTTTTGTTGGCACTCGTCCTTAACGCTACACTCACATTTGAGAAGTCTTGTTAATAACTCGTTATAAAGCACTTTGTATGTCAAGTTGTGCCAGGATCAGTACTGAAGTGCTTTTTGGACTCATTTTCGGCAGAGACAAAATAGATAACTCTTTAAGGAAGAATTCACCTGGACATCTTGCACAATAATTTTCAGAATGAACATGATCTTCAGTGAATAGACAGTAATCTTCTATAACACTTATCCTCAGTGAGGTGGCAGGGAGCTGAAGCCCAACACTTTATGGGCGCCAACCTATGACACCTCAGTCATATACTATGGGCAACTTGGAAAAACCAATCAGCCTACAAATGATGATATCTGGACTGTGGGAGTAAACTGAAGTCTCTGGAGGAAACCCACCAACTTTTGAGGTGTGACTTGACAGTACTATTCCAAAAGTACAGAGCCACCCAATAAATTAGCACCAGAATCAATAAAATGGCTAATATTTATATATATACATGGAAATGTGTTTAATAGTGGAATTGCCCTTCAAGAAGAAGAATATTTATGTCAGCTGGATGAATTACTCCCTTTGTTTGGACAGCTCTCTTTTGTTTATTGTAATCTCACCCATAAATTATGCTATAAACATCACTAAGAATTAATACCTGCACGTGCGACTGACATTTACGTTAGATTAGCACAGAAGTGTATGACAGCAGTGACCTTTCTGCGGAGCAGAGCCTGCTGCGTCCACATCTGAAATCGCCATGTCGGAATGGCTGCAATTGCAGAACGGCGATCGAGTCCCTGACTCACAGCAGCTGTCCATTCCTTCACTCAGACCTGTGAACATGTGACCTCAACCCCCCCTCATTCTATCCTCTCTAACTCGCTCTCTCTCTCTCTCGCTCGTGCAAGGTGCATAGTTTACAGAAAACAGCCACTTAAATACCCTCGTATTTGTAGGAGCAAAGAGATTTGTACTGTATGCCGTTATTCGCCTTCCTCTTGATTATTATTTATTTCTATTTCCATTCATTTGTAGTAACTGTGCATGAAACCTGTATTGTACGTGAACAGGAATGCTGTAAGGGATAGATTTTAAACCATCTTTGTAATTTTAGCATATTTTAATTCAAAAATGCACTTGTATGTTTCTGCTAAAATTTCGAAGGTTTTGATAACACTCCTCTGGGATGGTGGCGTCCTAGATTTCTGAGTGTAGCTGCAGGAATTTGTGCCCAATTAGCCACAAGAGCATTAGTAAGGTCAGGCACTAACGTCAGACGAGAAGACCTGGGGTCCAACTGGCGTTCCAGGTCATCCCAAAGGTGGTCAGTGGGGTTGAGGTCAGGGCTCTGTGCAGGACACTCCAGTTCTTTCATTCCAACCTTGACAAACTTCTGCCTCCATGAAGCTCACTCCACACACAGGGGCAATGTCAGGCCGGATGAGGTTTGTGCCTCTTACTTCCTTTGAAGGAACGCCGTCATGTTAAAACACACGAAGACATCCTAGACGGTTGTATGCTTCAAACTTTATGCTTCAAACTACATTTGGTTGTAATGGTCCATATTTTCCTTGTTTTTTTTTCCCTTTCTTTTTTTTTTTTAAATCCAATACTTGATACGTTTTCGCGTGAAGTCAGAAGTTATTGCCATGCTTATTCTGATGTGCTGTTATTTCTGCTTCTCATAATAGAATGGTAGCGATCCCTCATCATCTCAGAGATTCTGTCTGATTAAACAGACATGAGGTAAACGATTCTACAGCTTCATGCAGGTCTTATTTTTAATTTGTTAAACAAGTTGCAAGACAAATTTTTGTGCAGTCAGAAGATTAGACCGAGCCTTTTAATCATATCGGAGTGCAATGCATATTGGAACATTAATGAAAGATGGCTAATACGGTAAAGATAATAAATATGTTAATATACTGTATATTATTTATAAATTGAAAGAAATCAGAGATTCAAGTGACTGAGGACTTAGTCACAAGTGTGTTTCTTTAGTCACTGATCCAAATCATGTGTGGAATTTACACGTACAGCTTTATGCACAAACAGACTGATATGCTGATTATTATTGTGTAACTGTATGCAATCATGATTAAGACATTAATCTCTCCAAGCATTCAGTGTTGCCCTTTGTTATAATTAAGTTACACAGGATTAGGTCGTTCTGCGATGTCATAATTCTCTGAAATACCATCTTGCACTTCCATGGGGTATGTTGTTATTGTTTATTATTTGTTTCAAATTTAAAGTGAATTTGATTTATGGACTTGAGACTTTTCAAACAAGCTCTAAAACCAGTATAGAGTCCGTAATTTGGCAAGTAGTTTTTGTTTTTCCTATCTATATCTATACAACAAGCTTTACTCCTCAGAAAATAAATTTATCAGTTTTTTTTTTTTTACATATTACACATTACATAAATACTGTACCGCATTCATATTAATAAGAAATAGAACACCAAGTGCACATCATCTTGCACTTTAATACGCGTTCCTGGCAGAAGTGTGAATCACAGATTGAGACGAAAGCATCAGTAGAAATCTTTTCCTGAACTTGTGTTAACGCTTCCGTTAAATGCTAAATCTTCTGTTCCTGCTCTCACAGGCCTTGAATACATAAAGCAAAACTTCACCGAGCATGTGGAGGAGATTAAAGAAGCCCCACCTGTGGAGGAGGAGAAGAAGGAGGAGAAAGAGAAGTCATCAAGCAGTCCTTTCTATCGCCGCGGCACGACTCCATCACACTCGCCTGCCCACAGCCCAACTCCCTCACCTCCATTATCACCAGCAAAGAAAATTCAACAAACAAGTACCAGCGTGACACGAAAAATCAGCAAAGAGAGCAGTTCAGCAACTCGTAAGATTAGCAAAGACAACAGCGCTACATATCCCAAGATTAGCAAAGACGAAAGAGCAACCGAGATCAGCAAAGCTCCCCCCACCATCAAAATTCAAGATGTTGCGCCACCAAAGCCGCCCAAGCTCAACGAACCGTCAGGGAACGGCCAATTACACGCTGCTTATCATAGCTATTACGTGAAAACACAAAAGACCATCCCTCCTCCAGAAGAACCTGAGGATGAAGAGCCTGAAATGACCCAGTCCAGTTTAGCTCGGATGCCACCACCTCCGAAGTTAGCGCAGTCACCAACACCAAAACTAGAGACACAGCTCAGGAAACAAGACAGTATAAAACCAAAGAGTCTCGCTGAAACCAAGAAAGCCAGCGTGGAGATCACGAATGGAGTTTTAGAAAATAATACGGTAAGCGTGTAAAAAAAAAATTTCATATAACACACCTTGTGAGATATCCTGTGAGGAATTATGGTTCCTTCTGGTTTAAACATTTGTCTAATTTACATTTTCAGGGTCCGAATCCTATTTTGGTTGCCATGGTGATGCTCTTGAATATTGGATTGGCCATTATTTTTGTACACTTTTTGACATGATCGCACC
Source organism: Clarias pachynema (assembly GCA_030014365.1). Taxonomy (NCBI): domain Eukaryota; kingdom Metazoa; phylum Chordata; class Actinopteri; order Siluriformes; family Clariidae; genus Clarias; species Clarias pachynema. The sequence goes on from JAQMYL010000019.1 coordinate 15,470,261, forward strand.
GTCTTTCAGGTAAGACATAACTTGTTGATCCTAAAACTTGACTTATATTAAATGTTATTTACTGTAAATGTAATCACGGTTCTCTTCACATTATTATTGGATCATGAATCAATTAAATGTGATTTGCATATGCAGATGTGCCAGCATCTAGGGTTTATCAGAAGTAATTATGAGTGGCATTCAAGTCACACCAGGACACCAATTTCTTATTGAATAAAGTAAAACATTTAAATTGTGTTAAAGAATGCCGTACATTTGCAAATTCTAATAATGAACGAAGTGTCTCAAACTAAACACTTTCCTGTGAACATTCAGTGACTGGAAATCACAAATTTTGTCCCCGACTTGTCCCTAACTTGGGAAGTTAGTAATCTGTCTGTGGGAGCTGTACACACAATCATTCCCAAACACCACTTACAGGAACTCGACTGAGACTGCCACATCCCCGTATAGTCCTGACCTCTCTCCAAGCCATTTCCACAAATTTGGGCCATTAAAGGAGCTCCTGGGAGGCAGTCCAATCATGCTTCTAGCGTACTGTACTGAGAAAAATTTCTGTCTTGATAGTATCCAAGCACTAGTGAAACGCTGTGCATAAGTGTAGCAGGGGGTTATATAAATAAATAAAGGTAGTTTATACTCTCGTTAACGGGGTTCAAAAGTCCCGGCTTGACTTGAACATCTCCATACAAATATTGACTCTTTGCTACAATGATATCGGGGCAACTTTTACACCAAGATAGGTCACACCTTTTCGTGCATTTTCAGCTGAGGTACGGGTTAGACCAAATTCACCCATCGGAAAAGCCAGTTCATTAAAAAGGGAACGCATTGTCTTTTTAATCAGTAAAGAAAGACACATTTGTTATTTCTGTACTGTTGTTTGGAAAGGTAGCTAGTAGCTAGTAACTACTGCCCACTAGCTCCTGTAGTTATTGCCATCATATGACAGCTACCAACTGCGAACGGTGAGAGTTAAGACAAACCAATCTTTTCGAATAAATGTCTACAATTGGCTACTGTTGTGGTTATTAACAGGGGAACAGTAACACCCTTGTGGCAACTTGTGGCGTCTTCGATAATCAAACCTGCGACTTCCTGAGAGTAGAGTCAATGCTACTTGCCACTTGGGAGCGCAATAATTTTTTATCTTTTTGAGATTTTTATATATATATATATAATATAAAAAATTTATAATTAATATTTTTTTGTTTTTTAAAACAACAGTAATTTTCTTTCACAACAGTTGTAGACAATGTGTTATTACATGGATATGAACAGGACACTTCTGCATATGCAAATATAAAGGATGAAATTGCAGTTCTTGTAAAACTAATGCCGTCCAAATATAAGGCTAAAGTTTCTGCAGAAGCACTTGTTCATGACCTCCATAATTATGATATTTAATGGTGAACCCTGCAGTTCATCGGTTAGATACTTCAACTCAACTTTTTCATGCAGTGTGTAATAATTGTTCTCTGCTCTTCTGATCATAGGCCTGTTGTTGCCTGGATATTTTTGGTTGGCGGACTATGACACAGGTGTTTAAAGGTGACTGATCGACTTACACATCAGTGCCACTGCTGTGAGAATAATCCACCATCCAAATAGTATCTGGTCAGCAGCACTAGATCTTTACATTGATGGATGGGGTTGAAAAGGGGAGTAATAAATTATGCAGAGCAACAGATGGGCAAGAGACAGTGGCTGTACATCTACAAAGTGGCTGTTATATTAGGTGCAGCTACAGGTTTAGGTTTTTGAACAATCTACAGGGTGGGCCAAATGTCTGGATACAAAGGCAAAAATTTATTTTAAACCATAAATTACAAAAAAATGCTTATATTGATGGCTCCTGATTTTGTAGCACTTGTGTAAATACTGAATACAAGAACATTGAACATTTCTTAAATCGTTGACATCCACTAAGGCAAATAAAAAAATGAATAATAATTTTTTAAAAAACACATTTTTCATGGGACAAGAATCGATGCTTTGTTTCACATGCAAAAATAGGCCTCTTCCAAAAGATTGTCACTTATGGTATGGTATTGTGATACATTTACAAATATCCCAAAATACAGAAAGAAATAAAAAAGAAAAGAAAATATAGAGACTCAAAATGTGTTCTACCAAAACTTTAAGCAGAACGCTAAAAGGATAAATTCTTCAGAATTCTCTTTGTTATATGCAAAGACGATTTCCTTCCTTTATTTCAACAATTCTTCTAGGACAATTCTAATTCACAGTCTACTGACTTCACATGAGGTTAAAGAAAAAAAGTCAGCTGGTGTTGGGTTTGGTTTTATTCTATCTTCAATTGTCAGTTTTAAAGCCATCTTGAGTCAGAAATGAAAACATATCGGCCAATCCGATTTCTGATTTTTGATTAGGGAGTGGAAGGACTGCACTATCTATATGAGTGGATTGGCGGCTGTCACTTGTAGTGATGGGAAGTTTGAATCATTTCAGTGACTCGGTTCCTTGAATCTCTTTTTGAGTCATTTAGTTCATTTCGTTCTTTTGATAAGGAATTAAATAAAATGTTTGTTTTTTTTCAATAAAAAGACCCCCAATACGTCTACATACACAAATTTTGTCTATAGTTCCAGTAATGAAAATATTACAATGCAGCTAAGGACATATTATAATAAACAGAATGAGTAGCTCACCTCTCATATCTTCCAGTCTGAGTCATTCGTTCTTTTGAATCTATTGCACCGCATAGCGTCTATGGGAGTCCCGTGGCAAAGGAACGAGAGTAGAAGAGTCATTGAGAAAGAATCGCTCAATTCTGTTTCCTGTACATAACCTACGGAGGTTTTGCGATGATTTGGGCATGCACGCCCAGTAGAAAATGAATGAATCACACTCCGAGACTACTCGTTCTTCTGAGTCACGTTAAAGATTCGTTCAAAAAGAACGAATCGTTCATGAACGACCCATCACTAGTCACTTGTTGCAAGAGTCTAAGTATGACCTCCCACAACCCAAAAGCATGGCCAATCTGCTCCCTACATTCGCAGCTACAGCGGGAATCAAATTTGCAGAACATGGATCAGCAAGGAATCAGATGTACCATTGCATTGCTTCCGGTTACCAGCCGGAATATATATGAAATTTAATTTAAGGAGACATGCCTGTGGATCCTGACTTTGGAACCACCCTGTTTATTTTAACATTTTTAAATGACCTGAAAATGTAAAAGATCATTGAACCGAGAATTGTTAATATTAAAATGCTTTAAAATAAAAGGTGCACATTAATACGTTTATTCAAATGCATCATAATTTCCGAATGGTGGATGAGTCTCAAAAATAAACAGATATAAAATATATATATATTGTGTTTTATTGCCTAAAGAAAAACCTGCTTATTGATATACTGAGGTTTTCTTGTTTCAAAGTCTCTAGGTAAAAGTAAAATGGGAATTTGCTTTTTCTGGTTCTTCATTTACATGACAATCTGTGGTGGTGTGTTTTTGAGGAGAAAAAGCTTTCAATAGTGTAGATATTATAGATGTTATAATGAAAAGATAACAGAAACTATACTGTCTCACAAATGTTCCACTGCATAACATGTACGAGGGCCGTTCAAGTCAAACTGGGATTTCGGTTACAGAAGATCAATCAATCAAGCAGAGTACAGTGATGATGTAAAACATTTGAATGGTGCAAACATTTTAAAGAAGGCCGTACGTCCATAGGAATGACAATCCCGGGTGAGGTGGCTCAGAGCCTGCTGCAGGTGATCATGTCAATGTGCAGGAGAGCTGTCTGTGCAAACTGTACACATCATTTACGAACACCACTTGCACATCACAGCAACTCGGCCACATCCCCAGTGCAGTCCTGACCTTGCTCCAAGCCATTTTTACATGCTTTGGCCAAAAATGAAGCAGGCACTACTTCGATAGTATCCAAGCACTAGTGAAACGCAGGGATAAGTATATTAGTGTAGCAGGGAAACTGCAATCTGTTATTCTGTTAAGTCAAAAGTCCTGTTTTGACTTGAATGCCTCTGTATTATTTATTAATAAATAAAAAATGTTAATAATTGTCAAATCACTATAGTATAAGAGGAATGAAACACATCAGGGTTTGCTGTTATAGGAAAATGGCTTGTGATATCATGTCATCATATATTATTTTCCTAACAGCATCAGATTAATGTTTTATTACTTAGTGGATTGATAAATGTTTTAAATTCATGGAATTATGTTTAATTGGCACAATCAAGATCTAATCAATTAAGAAAACACTTTTATGGCCAAATATTTATGCTTTACATCTGTGGAAGTAATAATGATTAAACTGTCAAACTGTAATAAACGTAAGACGCTTAAACTGTTCAAAATCTTCTGACTTTGACTTGTGAAAAACATTTGACTGACTTTTACTTGGGACAGTTATTTTGATTTGCCGTTTAAGATGTGTTTTACATTTTCTCCATATACTAGTCCAAGTAAAAATGGAGCACTACACAATATTTCTTTCTTCTCTGCAAGCTGTAACCTTCTACTCGTTTTTATTCCTCAGTCATGGAAATAACACGGTGTTACATTAAACTGGCGCTGGTCTTTGGCCGTGGGAGCAACAGAGGAAGTTTTGGAAAAAAAGGAACGCCTTTTGGAGGACGACGTAACTTTTCATGGCTCGTTAAGCCATGTGAACGACTGACTGTTAGAAAAAAGGAAAAAATGAAAAAAATGAAAAATGCAACGAGGAAAAAAGGAGATGTGTGTGAGAAAGAGTTTAGGGTGTGCTGATCCGAGCTGGCCACTATGTGTGGAAACGTTCGGTGCACTTTTACATGACAGGCACAAACAGCTGCCTCGTTTCTTCCCCGTCTGACGTGTCGGGAGATTTATGCTTAGTGCCAGAGGAATGTGTTCAGTGGACTTTCCACGCTAGTCAGAGAAAAACGAACACGCACCACGGCCTCCATCGCCAGTCTTATAGCATTACACAAACGTAACTGTTACTGTGGGTAGGCATGTGCTCGATATAATCTCAGTTTTATGATATTAAAATACATGAAAAATATTGCTTTCAAAAAAGTTTTGTTTTAAATATTATTTATCTCCAGGGTTTATCCTGGGCAGAAAATATTCCACATAACAATAATGTGATGCGTGTTAAATATTGTGTGAGATATATATCGTATAACTGATTATCAGCACATGTCTGTCTGCAGGAACATGCCCTGTTGCATGGTGGCTTTTCATTCATCTTTCTCTGTTATCCTCATGCACTCAGACGAGAATGTATTTCAGTTCCCTCTTTGTTGTTTTTTCTTTCTATGTTGCTGTAGAATTTTTTATTTTTTTTTTCAAAAGAAAAAGAAGAGGATGCTATTGTATAAAATGTGCAATATGATTTTTTTAAATACATATATCACACCATACAAGGGCCTTTAGCCAACAGCTCATTTTGTTCCATAATTGATTGCGAAAGAATCAAAGGAAACGAAAAAGCGATATGACGTTTAACACGGAGAGGACTGTCTACTGTAATAAGAAATGCCATGCGCAAAGCCACATGGGGGAATATTGTTTACTAAAATGTAAAGGAGGTGAAAGTGTTTATGCTGTACGTATTTGCGAATTGAGCATTGCTTACCATGCATGCAAGTTCTTTGATTTGGTGCGCCAACGTTCATGCAAGCGAATAGGCACGTGCGGATAATCATGGTTTTAATTCATCAGTTTATCATAGTGCTGCACAATGAATTGCATATAAAGTAAAATCACAAACTGTGGACCACAGTCATGAAGAGTTTGTCACTAATTTAGTAAAATTATAAAATACATATATATATAATTTTGAGTTGATAAAAAATTAATATTAGCAAATGTTCGCTTAACGAGATCATATATCTCCAGGTATCTGATAGTAGCCTATATGCCTATAGAATTATGATTGATCACAAAATGTTACATTTAATAGTTAAACAAAGCAGTTTAAATTGCAGTCGCTATATCGCAATGCGACTTTTACATTTTTTTATCAAATTGTGCAGCCCTAGTTTACAAAATCATTACCAGTAATTTCTTTAAATAAGGATATACAATTTTTTTTTTTTTTTTTTTTTTGTAAATAGCTAGACCATTTTAGTATATAAAATTACAACTTCTAAAGCAATCTAAAATAGTTAATGAAATAAATAAGAATATGGTCACAATGACATTTCCAAACGCAGTATAAGTGAAAAGTGTACTAAGCAAAGTAGCATCTTTTCTATTGACACTCTTTTAATTTAATAGCAATAATGCATAATATCATATAACCGATTATCAGCACATGCCTACAAGTGAGCAGTGAAAAGTAGATGAAAATTTATTTTAGACATGGTTTAAGTGTAAAGGGCTGAGCTTCGCTTGCATGTTAGAAACCAGAGTATTCAAAAATTCTCTATTTGGTATTGAATTAACCCCTTCACAACTGTGTTATAATACAAACCATTACAACTGTTGGAAATGTATATCAAATAGAAGCATCAGAAGTTAAAGTGTAAAGTTAACACATTTCCTTACTTTTATACATTTCCCCTTCTTTGATACCCCCATTACTTTTCTTTTTGGAGACACTCAATGGGACAGTTTTGATTGATTATCCAATTGAAGCATTAATTCAACAGCTAACAATTGAAATTATTCATTACGATCAAACAACTAAAATAACAATTCATATATTTTTATACTAATGTGGAAAAATTCAATCAGGCAGCAAGATAAATTGCTCATAACTATATATAACTAAGTTGTATAACAATATTATTGATATTGTTAAGTCCCACCCACTATCTGCGCTAACACACCACAGCTACCAGTGGGAAGGATCAAAGCTAAGATGTGATTCATCGGAGACAAGTGAAGCCAGCTAAACATATTTTTTGGTAGCCCATGGCCGCGTAACTCGATATCCACTCTCTTCCACATACAATCAAAAATGCTTGTGATTGGCTAGTGTCACTGGTTTGCCATTTGTGCCGATCCTTCATTAATTTTTTTCAGAGCCTACCACAGATTATAAACACAGTTCATCATATATTTACTTAAAGTTACTAGAGTGTTATCACTGGTATCATGAAAGATTGAATTACGAATCAAAATCATGTAATAAACACGGGGTGTGATGGGGTTAATTCAAGTATCGATATATTGAACGACGAATGTGTTGCAATTAAAGAGTCTTTAACTACTGTTTACCTCAGAGGAATGCAAAAGAAGAAAAAGAAAAAAAGATACAGGTCTTGTCTTAATTCTTTAGCAAGGGAACACTACATTGTGCCACTGTTTTATTGCATTATTGCTGGCACAGAGTGGTGATTTCATTGGCATTATTACCAAATCTGTGTGCATTTATCGTTATAAAAGAAGGCGTATTTATTCTTGAAGTAGTAGTGCATCGATATTGTTTTAATACATTAATATAAAAAGGGCTTGCATAAGCTATGCTGTATTTGTTTTTATTATTATTATATTATTATTGCTTTGCATAATTGATTGTCAAGTCCACTACGTACCACCATTAAGTCCAGTGTTTTAATAAGGACGTCTCTTGAGATGTACATCACATGTACCGACGAACAAATATGTTGTTTTACCCTGCTCAGACGAACAAGTCGATTTCTTTCACGCTTCATTGTACCTCATCTCTTCTAGCATGCTGTGTATGCAACGTTCACTTGCTAGCTTCGCGGTTTAGGCAAAAATGCAATGCAGGGACAATCATTATAACTGTGCCTACTGAATATTATAATGTATCACTGATGATCAGTATACAGTAAATCTATGACATATATAAATAGCTCTGAAAATTTGAGGGCAATCAAGCAGAAATATATACATTACAATATATAGTAGAATAAAAATTCTATAAATTATAAACTTCTAAATAGGTTTACAAACTCAATATTAGAATAATGAACTACATATGTACAGAAAAGAAAATCTATTTTTATGGTGCTTTACATATCTAAATCAATGACTATAAATCATTACATGGTACCTATTTTACCAATTTAATTTCACTTTTTTTTTTAAATCATAATGTTTGTGAATATGTGTTGTGCAACAAACCTTTTTCAATGTACATGGCCTCTGTTCACGTTTTCCCAGTTAATTTGTTATTGTACTAAATAATCATAATCAAAGGGCATAATTATTTTTCTAAAAATGATCAGCGATTGCACAGGGCAAACATTTATAAATAACAGTTTGACTGGCTTTTTACAAAGGTTAGTCAGTTACCCGAGTTGGTATTTTTCTAAAGTTTTGCACATTTATTTTATGGATGAATAATTTAATAATCTATTGTGACAAAAAATCATACATTTGATTCAATTGATTAATCATAGAAGCTGCAAGAAGCCTTTACTGTAGATTAATTTTACCACTGGAGGAGAAGAAAGGTATGACTTTTGATGTTTGAAGCATATGTAAGCCCCAGTGACATTTGTACTCTGGAGATTGAAATAAAAATGATAAATTATGTGTATAACAATAAAAATGTTATGCGTTACAATTCATATTGTCTTGGTTATATTTTTGTCATGTTCATGTCTATAAGAAAATTTACCATGTGCTGCGGTCTACTGTGGTAAATTAGAGTACATACCATAATATTCCATATTATTACCCTGATACTTCAGACATTCCCATAGTAGGTTCCATAGGACTTGACAGAGTACCGTGGTAGTACTATGGTATGTACCACTGCATTTTGATGAATACACTCATAGGAACAGTGTCACTTCAGTGGGTTCACTATTGTGTGTGTACAGTACCATAATACTTTGGAGAATACCATGGTACTTACAGTATTGGGTGCCGCAGCAGTACCAAATTAGACACTTGCTGAACCTTAGTAGCCTCTATGGTAGCCAGTAAGTACTATGGTTTTCACCAAACTATTGTGTATTAAAATTTAGAAGGTACCATATCAGGTAAAATTGCAGTGTAGATGTAATTATATACTGTAAGTGTTACCATAATTGCACATAAACATGTAGAACTAATGTGTGAGGGTTTCCTGGTATATAATTTGTAGTACCATGCCACCATATATAGTATTTTTACCATACTATACTACAGTACATTTACAATTGTACAAGTATTAACCATGCTACAGTAGATGTTACATGTACTATATATTTACACTATACCATGTTTGTGAATCATTATGGGGAAAATTATGTATGGAGAAATTAGAATGCCACCAGCACACTGTTTCCTCTTCACATTTCTAAACATTAGGCATTTTTTTATGAACACTTGTATCATTTATTAATATCCATTCATTTAGAAGAGCATTTTAGCAACCATAAGCAGTGCGTTAAATAACTGAGCTGAGCTCAAATCTCGTCAGCGATTTCCTTCTGCATCCTTAAAGGTGGACATGGAGCGTATATAGAGTTGTGATTTTACAGATTTGCTTTCACATGTGTAATCGTACACTTGTTCCAAAGCCGCAATGAGCCTGTAGCATGCTGCTAAATTTAGATTAAGGCTCGTAAGCAGTGAACAGATCCCACTGACTGTTTATTTAAAAAAGCATTGCCAAGACATCAATAGCATGCAGGTCATCTTTCCATACTTATCATAACTCTGTCCAGCAGACATCACCACTGAGACATTTAATTAGTTTATAACGATGGTTGTCACTCAACTATATTGCAGTTATGTGAACAAAGATCAAAACAAAATACATTGAAGTCTGTGTAATTGATGTCATCGATTATTGCTCACTTTTGGCAGGTGATGCAACAGTTTATAAAAAAAAAAAAAAAACGTGGAAGAGTAGAGCAGTGTCTGTTTCACGAGTAAGGAATAAAACTGAATAGGGCACGCTGGTATTGGATCATATGGCGGATTATTTTCATACAGCAGCATGTCCTGGAGTGTTGAATTCCTCTTTTATACAACAGTTAGTTCCGACCAAGCAATCTGATTGGATGAGAGGCATTCCACGAATGGCGATAATGGACATTGGGACGTTTAACTATATGTATCACTCCACATCACAGGAGTTCTACAACCGTTAATTACACTAACTGTCAGTCGGAACATGGGTGAAAGTAGGTCAGTATGGTCTGCAGGCGGATAAACATTCAAAGATGCAAGCAAACATGTCTGATAATATTATGTCATATTATAAAAAAAAACTTCTACATCAGAAGTTTCGATCACATCTAAACTATCAGTGTTCTTTTATTGACAAAAAGCTACAAAAGCTAGTTAGCTCCTAACTGAGAAGGCTGAATTACAAACCTGTACACCACCTCCATTTACTTTCACCCCTGTTAATTACACTGTCAGTCGCCAGCTCCGCCAGTCGCGGTTATAGTTAGTTCTGCGAACCACAGAAGGAAATGTGTTGGCAAAGCACAATAACTAGTTAAATAACAAATCAAACAAATCATAATCTGTTGTTAATAAATGATGTTTGCAGAACTGTTGTATAAGTTCGTGCTGTATCGCTAGAACCAATAGCTCACCAACGATTGTAGATACATTTATTGTTGTTTGATAAAATAACTCTGTACTTACAGCAGAAATAAATACACATAGCACATATACACTTATAACAGATACACACACTATGTTTTAGGACTATTTATGCAATTATATCCAATCAGCCAATCATGTGGCAGCAATGCAATCCATACAAATCATGCAGTCACTTTAACCGTGGAATGTTTGTTGGTACTAGATGGTCTGGTGTGATTACTTCAGAAAGCGCTGATCTTCTTGGGTTTTCACACACAGCCGTCATTAGGTTTTACACGGAACATTATATCTGCATGATTTTTTTGACACATGATTGATTAGATAACTGCATTAATGTGCCATAATGATGTGGACGGTGAGCGTACACAGTTTTTTGGGCAATATAGCAATGAAATCAATTAAGAATAAGTATGTTAACATAAGAATATTGATTGAATTAAATCTGGAACTGCTGTAGATGAAGGAATACTTTCTGACCAATCAGATTAGAGAAATCATCAGTTACTGCCTGATTTTAGATTAATAAACATAGTAACAACTACATCGGCGCAACTGTGTGCAACTACAACTTTG
>JAQMYL010000019.1:15531511-15555699 GCA_030014365.1 Clarias pachynema
GCCAAGACCAAAGAGCTGTCAAAGGACACCAGAAACAAAATTGTAGACCTGCACCAGGCTGGGAAGACTGAATCTGCCTCCAAAAAAAATGGGAGGGTTGCGTCAGGAAGGGCATCCGGCGTAAAACCTGTTCCAAGTTGTTGTGCGGACTGGATATTCCGCTGTGGCGACCCCTTGCCGGGAGCAGCCGAAAGACCAACAACAACCGAATACTTATTTTCCACCATAACTTGCAAAAAAAATTCTTTAAACATCCTAAAATGTGATTTTCTGGATTCTTATTTTGTCTCTCATAGTTGAGGTACACCTATGATGAAAATTACAGGCCTCTCAACTTTTTAAGTGCGAGAACTTGCACAATTGGTGGCTGACTGACTACTTTTTTGCCCCACTGTATAATCTCAACCCCAATTTTTTTGGCTCCAACCTGTACCTTACTGACAGGAATGGACCTTCAATGTCTGACATGCCTTTCCATTTTGAATCTTTTATAGACTGCCGCTTAGCTTAGAAAATCTTGTCGTACTCATGATTAGTTGGTGTGAGAGAAGAGGATACAGAGGATAGGGTTAGATGGAGGCAGATGATTTGCTGTGGAGACCCCTGAAAGGGAACAGCCGAAAGACAAAGAAGACGACGACTCCGCTGATCTCCTCAACAAAGGTTTTCATGCTGCAGATCCTCTGTACACATGAAGTTTTTACTTATCACCCCATTTGCTGTAAACTCCAAACAGAGTAGCAGTTTCTGAAATATTTAACCAGCCTGTGTCACAATGGACCATGCCAAGTCCCTGAGCTTTTGTCCACATTCTGATATATGATGCAAAGAATAACTGAAGCTGGTGTTCCTATTAAAGCAGACAGTGTATACCCAGTGCATGTACAGTATTCCATGTACTCATATGAATATATACAAATAAACAGAAGAACTTCAGTGCCAAAGGAAAGTTTTTCCACATTTTGTGTTTCACAATCATCTCATCATTTTTTTAATTAAAAAAAAAAAACCCATACACATTCAATGCACGTAAGTATTCAGACCCATCACTTGGTACTTGGTTAAAGCAACTTCGGCAGCAATGACCTGCTCAATTCTGCTTGTAAATGATGCTACAAACTTTGCACACCTTCCTTTTGGACGATTTTCCATTCTTCTTTGGCACAGCCATTTTCAACTCTCTTCGGGCATGCCCTGATGGGTTCAGGTCTGGAATCTGTCTGGCAACTCCAGGACTTGTTCTAAAGCCACTTTTGTGTTTTCTCGGCGGCATGCTTTCGATCGTTGTCTTGTTGAATTGTAAACCGTTGCCGGGAATTGTAAACCGTTGCCGCAGCTAGAGATCCTTTTCACTTTAGAGAAGGTTTTCTTCCAGGATTTTCTTCCAGGATGCCACCACCATGTTTGACTGTAGAGATGATATGCAGTGTCTAAACTATTTGGAATCAAGAAACTAATCATTTGTGTCATAAAACCAGAGGCTTTGTTTCTCATGGACGGAGTCTTTTTTGGGCTTTTTGACTCCCAGCTGAATTCTGTCTGGCCTGATTGGTGGAGTGTTGCAGTGATGATTGTCCTTCTGGTTGTCTTTCACGACCAAGCTTCTCTGTCCCAAGTGGTCAGTTTGGTTGGGTGCCCAGGTTTGGGAAGACTAATGGTTGTTGCAAATCTCTTCCATTTGAGAATGATGGTGGTTTCTGTGCTCTTGGGCACTTTCAGTGCTGCAGAAAGTTTCTTATCGGACCAGCTGTGTCTCTTGTCACAAAAGTCTACAGATAATTCTGACCTCATGGGCTTTCTTACTCTGACATACAATAGTTACACTAACACAGTAGATAGACAGGTGCATGCCTTTTCTAATTATATCCTATAAAGTGCTAATTATATCCCATGAAGTCAGATAGGCATGGGTGGACTCCAGTAAAGTTAAAACCGTAAATGTATTTTGTTAGCATTTAATTTGATGGACCAACACAAGTTCCTAATTGTGAAGTAGATGGAAAATGAGTGGATTTAAACATTTTTACAAATATCTAAAAAGTATTCAGCCCCCAAGTCAACACTTTGTATAACCACCTTTCGCTGCAGTTACACCCTCAGGTCTTCTGCGGTATCTCTCTACCAGCTTTGCAAATCTAGAGAATGAAATTTCTGTCCATTCTTCTCGGCAAAATAGCTTAAGGTCAGGCAGAGAGCATCTGTGAATAGCAATTTTTAAGTCATGCCACAGATTCTCAATTGGATTTAGGTCTGGACTTTGACTGGGCCATTCTAACACATGAATATGCCTTAATCGAAACCATTCCATTGTAGCTTTGGCTGTATGTTTGGGGTTGTTTCCTTGCAGGAAGGTGAACCTCCACCCCAGTCTCAAGTCTTTTGCAGACTCTAACGGGTTTTCTTCTAAGATTGCCCTGTATTTGGCTCCATCCATCTTCCCAACAACACCGACCAGCTTCCCTGTCCCTGCTAAAGAAAAGCATCATCACAACATGATCTTGCCACCACCATGCAGTGTTAGTCTTTCCGACACACACATCGTTTTACATTTAGGCTAAGAAGTTAAATTTTGGTCTCATCTGACCAGAGCACCTTCTTCCACATGTTTGCTGTGTCCCCCACATGGCTTGTCGCAAACTGCATATGGGTCTTCTTATGAGTTTCTTTCAACAATGGCTTCTTGCCACTCTTCCATAAAATCCAGATTTGTGGATTGTACAACTAATATTTGTTTTGTGGATATAATCACCTACCTCATCTGTGGATCTCTCCAGCTCCTCCCATGGGCCTCTTGGCTGCTCCTCTGATTAATGCTTTCCTCACCTGGCTTGTCAGTTTAGGTAGACGGCCATCTCTTGGTAGATTTGCAGTTGTGCCATACTCTTTCCATTTTTGGATGATTGATTGAACAGCGCTCTGTGAGATTTTCAAAGCTTGGGATATTTTTTTATAACCTAACCCTGCTTTTAACTTCTCCAAATCTTTATCCTTGACCTGTGTGGTGTGTTCCCTGGGTATCATGATGCTGTTTGTTTGCTAATATTCTCTAACAAACCTCTGAGGGCTTCAGAGAACGGCTGTATTTATACTGAGATTAAGTTAGTTACCTACAGGTGGACTCTTATTTACTTCTGGAGAGTTTCCACTGGATTTTCGTTAGGGGTATCAGAGTAAAGGGGGCCGAATACAAATGCACAACACAGCTTTTTATTTAACCATCGTTTTCCTTCCACTTCACAATTATGAGCCACTTCGCATTGGTCCATCACATACAATCTTAATTAAATACATTTTTGTTTGTGGTTGTAACATGAAAAAATGTGGAAAAGGTCTTTTGCAAGGCACTGTAGGAGTAAAAAGCGCAATTGCAAGTGTCACAACAAAGGGTCTGAAAGTACTTATGTAATTATTTATTTATTTAATATAAAACAAAGCACTCCAAACACCTGTTTTTACTTTGCTATTGTGGAGTATTGTGTGTAGAATGATGGCGAAAAATGATTTGGTTTGCGAACAAGGAATTGGATACCACACATTAATAATGGCACATTCTTATAAACCTCTATTGCCAATTACTGATTTTAAAATATGTAATTAGCTTTTTGCAGCATTGTGATCCAATTTCGACCCATTCTTCTTTGCAAATCATCAATTCCTTAAGATTAAGAGAATCCCTCTGCCAAATTCATGTGTTCATAATACATTTTCATTAACATTTGAATGGATTTATAACATGCCAGTAGATGCCGTGCTAAGGCCTTAAGTTATTTTGGTTGTAGGTTTGGAGTTGTTGTCTCATTGAAACTTGCATCTTCTCCCCATATTTCTGACTGAGATTCAGTTTTCCTCTAATTCCTATTTATAATGCCATGCAGTGCCATGGTTTCCCCTAACTGCTGTAATCTTTCAGAACATTTTACATGGGCAGTCAGGAACAGACATTATTTTGTTGCATATTATTACTTGTTCTCTGCTGCTTTAGGAGCAACTCCTTTTCACGTAACTGCTGTCTTATCTCCGTTCTTCTGAAAGTGCATTGTGAAACCTTGCATGATGCAATTGTCCAGGGTTGAGTAGTTGTACTTCAATGCACTATAGATCTTACACTCTGAGTGTTTAATAAGGATGTCTGAGTATGTTAGGACGCACCTTCACCATAACTGCTTGACATGTTTTAGAATCTTCTCAACGACTAGCAGTGTTTTTTATAATGACACCAGGTGCTATTTATGAAAGAATGTATTTTATTTATTCATGTATCAGGTTCATAAATGGATGTGGTTAAAACAATGTCTGAATACTTTTTTCCCCATGTGGGGTGTTGTTTGTTCGTTTACACTTCACATTGTAATACTTTCCTTTTTAATAAAGATGCTATGTGTAAATGTGATGCAGATACATGCACTGGAATTACAGTGAGGAAATGAGTCTAAATACTTATTTCCCCTTGCTGTAGTTGCTGAATTGTACAGTACATAGTATTTTTTTGTCCCCATCTTTTCGTATTAATCCCGCCTCCCACTTTGTAATTGGTTATAAGAGTTCAGTCTCATCTATGATTGGTTAGATCTTTTTCTACTCATGAAATGCGAACCCATCAGTGGCAAAGACTCATTGGATAAAACCCGAAGTAAAGACAGGTGGGAGTGCGTTCTCGTCGAGGTTACCGATTAGAACTGGAAGCAAAGTTTTCCTTCTCGGAAACCCAGATACAACATATTTATTACAACTAGAGAGAAGGAATCATATCAAATGTTTTTACGTTTAATGGATTATCAGATGTTTACACCACTCTCGTTTTGATCAGAATTTTAAATCGTCTGTCCTGATTGAAGCGTTTAGATGTTAGTGTGCATTGTTTAAATGATTTGCTTGGTTTTAAAGAAGAAAAAAAAAGTTATAAGCAATAGGCTACATTTAATTACTCATTTAAACCTTTTAAAAGATTTAAAATTTTAACAAATTCAGGGGGGATTTAATATCCAATCGGGATATGCATAAAATTGTAACGCCTATAGAATCACAATTTCACATCCCTGCAAGATGGGTTTATAATATTAAAATAATAGTTATTTTTTAATTTATTTTTGCTCTTTTGAGGGTTTTACTTGTATGGGCATTGTTTTATATATTGTGTTGCTGCCACATGATTGGTTAATTGCATGGATGTTTATTCAGTCCACTCACTGATTCATTTGAACTTGGATTACGATAATCTCACTAATAGTTTGACCATAAGCACTCTCTGAGACTTGGGTTATAACTTGATGCCTTTCTAACTTCTAGATTTTCCTATTAAAGAAATTAAAATGAACACACTTTTCTTGTCTTTCCCTTTATAGTCTCCTAATTCTAGCGACCCTTCCAAGAAGCTGGACATCAGCTCGGGCACTTACCTACAGTACAACGCGCTCCGAGCCAACCGTCCAATTCTGCCCAAACCAGTACAACTGACAGTTCTGGAAAGTTCGCCAACACCTGCCGCGGGTCAGCAAGCAGCTCGTGAAACACTAAGAGGGAAATGCGAGGTGTGTAACGTCGAGTTCGAGTCCAGAGCCGCTGCACGAGACCACGTTTTCTCTCCTCGCCATCTTGCAACACTGCGAACCACTAACTTTGGTCAGTCGGCGACGCAAATTAACAACGGCTCGGCTGGCGTCGTGAGCCAAGCTTCTTCGAGATCGCCAGCTAGCAGCACTAGCTAAGAAATGAACTTAAGCTGCTTTGATAAGTGGACCGACTAGGCTCTTGCGCTTTTAATCGGCAAAGAAAAGGTGCTTGTTTTTAAAGCTAACGCTCTTTTAATTCTGCACCGTTACAGTGGGCCTGAAGAACTCTCCACTTTCGGATGTCAGCGAGTTTTGATCCTAAAAAGAACTTATTTTAATGACTTGTTGCCACATCATTTCACTAATAATAATAATAACTATCATCAGTTTAATTGGTTATACTGGACATGCAGTTGCTTATGTTGTAACGGTCGCGTTTTATGTCTTTCACTGCTTTGTCTCTGTTTTCAACATCTGTTTCTTTTTGTGCTTGTTTATTATCCTTTCTTGCTAATTCAGAACACTCTGGCTGTTTGGGAAAATTTAGCAATGGACCACATGAAACTCATCAAAAGTTATTCAGTGATTTATGTACACGGTACTGCTTTTGCTTGAGCCTGAACGGTGTTCTGCATTGGAATTTTAATTAAGTTTTTTTTTATTATATATATATGAATCAAATTTTATTGGTTTTTAAAAAGTTATCATTGGGAGTTTTTTTGACTGACAAAAGTGAAGATGATCATGGGTATATCAAAAATGTGCAAAGAGCTGGCGTGGGAGTAAATAAGACAGTATGCAAGTGCCCATACTAAAACGTCATGAAAATTTATTACATTTTTTTCTTCTTTTTTTTTTTATTTTTTATTTTTTACAATATTATCACAATATAGAAGCAGAAACATGCTTTTGGACCTGCTTAGGCTGTCAGGGAATTCTAATGAACGGAACTGTGGGATACATGCAATGCCGCCCGCTTCAGATCTGCTCAGAATGAAGGTAAATGGAAGACAAGCTGTCTTTATGTTGCCTTCAGTAAAGGGCAGTTTATCCCTGGGTATCTCTAGGTGCTGCCTAAAATAGATAACCTCCTTCAAAATGAAAGGCAGTTGTGAATATATGTAAAGTATCCACAATAATATTGTGATATATTGTAAAGATCAATTATCGGCACATACTAACAGGAAAGTCTATGTTGCTTTTTTTTTTTTTTTTATAAACCGAGGGAGTTGGCGAGTGCTCCGAATCGAGTCACTCTCAGAGGCTGTTAATGCAACGACAGCTCCTCTATTTGCCATCATGACAATCATACTTTTTTTTTTCCTCCTTCAAAACTCCACTGGCAAAACCTAAAAATGTCACATGGTTGTCGTGCAGCACTTTCTTCCTTTAAAGGTCTGAAATATTTTAAGGTTTCCATAATTGCTTGGAATAAATGTATTATATTGATTTACTGTATGTCAGATTTTACAGAAGTGTTGCCAGCTTTCGCTACATTTTATGAACACGTGAACTGGGAAAGGATCAGACCTAGCCGCTGTGCAAAAAGCCAAAGTTAATTCTGTATGCTAGCGCAATTTTAAATGGTTTTGATATAAATTTGTCAAACAACACGATTATATGAATTGTATTTCTCCACATTATTTTTTTTTTCTCCTCCCTCTTCAGTTTGTCATAACCCTAACCGTGTTAAAGGTATTCACTGCTTGCACCAGGTTTTTATGGGAGAGAAGTCATTTTACACCCTTGTTCTTCATTGTCTTTTATGTGGGTGCAAACCGAGTACTCCCCCTGCAACGAGTCTCCAGCTGACCACGAGGTACTTTCTGTGGTTTTTCGACACGCTTCAGTAATACGGAAACTCCTCCGTGCGACAAAACGTACAAGTTTGAAGGAAATGAAATACTAAAGAGGACTGTCATTTCTTTCTTTTTTTTTTTTAAGTTGTATATTCTTATTCTTATTATTAATGTTACTATTAATAGTTTAACGAGATGCAAAACTAAAAGGTAACTTTTTAAAAGGAACTCTATTATGAGAATGGTATTCCAAAGTTAATCATCTTTCTCTTGCTTTCTGTCAAAACGAAAAGAAAACCAAAAAGCATTTCGAGAGAGAGTTTTGTAATGGATTTCCCACATCTCGACACTTTCAGCAAGTCCAGGAAGGACTTTGATATATTAGGCTGAAAGTGTGTTTATTTCAGCCAAAACAAAGTGGAGCACTTGGATGTATGATGATTCAGAGACGTGTGGCGCTTTTTTTTTTTTCTTCTTTTTTTTTGGACGCACCTCCGTTATTTTTTTTTAAACACTCTGTGTTAAACTGTAGCTCGTGTTCACTGAGCATGAACTGAACACAGTGCTAAACAATGGGATCACAGTGTTGCACTGTTTGAAGTTAGGTGGTGCACAGACCTGCTTTGTGACTGATTATTATATATATATTTTTTGTTTCCATTAACACTTATCACTTGTTATAACTACTACTTGCTATTGTTTTCATTACTATTATCACAGTTTGATTATTATTAATTCATTACGGTTTTTAATAGCATCTTTATCTTCATCGAGATGGTCTTGGTATACTGCAAACTGATGGTGAAAGTGTTTTTATGAAATATTAGAATATTGTTTAAGCTTGATTTTTTTTCCCCCTATACTTGTACCTTCATTTTTGTGTTGGATCTCCTTTTCTTTTCTTATACGGAAAAATAAACTGAACTTCAATTAGTGGTGCTTTATTTGTCGGCCCAACTAACCATCAAAACTTTTTTTCTCCGTCTTTTTTTATGAGTCAAAAATTATTCGCACTCTGGCTGTGGAATTTGTTTTAATGAACTTTTAGAAAAGACAAATACATCACTTTTCGACATAATATCCGTGTGTTTCAATACACCTCCGTCTGTCAACAAGCGTTCGCATTCCCTCATTAAAAAATCTTGCAGCGCTGTCCTAATTTTTTTTTTTATCAGAAGTGAATCTTCGTTTTGATTTCAGGGGACCAATGGGTAAAAGTCCAATGGAGCGAGATCAGGACTGTAGGGAGGATGCTTTAACACCTCAAAACAAAGTTTCGGAAGTGTGTGGACGTGAAAACCACCCTTGGATAGCGGTCCTCCGTGTTTAATCCGAAGTTCAGGCTTCAGCTCTTCAATCTCACTGTAATGAGCATTATTAATTGTTAAGCCTTTTTTTTTCATTATTAGTCCATTATTTGTTTGCAGATATCCAAATTCTTCTGTTTACACTCTTCAGAGAATTGTTTCGGGACCAGGTACATCCTCAGATAACACAAAAAGAAAAATCACTTCATGCTGCTCTTCTTTCATGGGGTATCCATTTTTTGCTCGCACCGCAGTTACAAATGAACTGATGTAATGTTCACACCTGCACAGCATTGACTGGGAAGACTGTAGCCTTGAATGGAAAGCCATGTGGCCAACAGAAATTTTATTATAACCGGGATGCGGATAATTTTTGACTCACCCTTGTAATAAGAAGGGTGGTGCATATATTTTTATATGTTTATATGCAGTGTACAGCACTTGGGATGCCGAAATTTAGTATCTCAGAAAATTGTAATATTTCTTAAGACCAATTAAAAAATAATAATGATTTGCAGCAGTGCGGTGTGGCACTGCTGAGGTGTTACAGAAGCCCAGGTTGCTTTGATAGCGGCCTTCGGCTCTTTTGCTTTATAGGGTCTGGTGTCACATCTTCTTCTTCACAATACCCCATAGATTCTTGTTTAGGTCGGGCAAGTTTGCTGGCCAATCAAGCCCATGGATACCATGGTGCTTAAACCAGGTATTAGTACTTTTGGCAGTGTGAGCATGTTCTTCTGGAAAATGAAATCAACATCTCCGTAAAGCTGGTCAGTAGAAGTTCTCTAAAACATCCTGGTAGGCTACGCTGACCTTGGACCTGATAAAACACAGTGGACCAACGCCGGCAGATGACAGGGCTCCACAAACCACCACATACTATGCAAACTTTACACTGGACCTCAAGCAACCTGGATTCTGTGCCTCTCTTCTCTTCCTCAAGACTCTGGGACCATAATTTCCAAATGAAATGCAAAATTTACTTTCATCTGAAATGAGGACTTTGGCCCATTTTGCATCAGTCCAGTCCTTTTTGTCACGTTGCTGCAGTAATTTATGCAAATGGAGCCCCGGCCAAGTATTGAATGCTTTACATGTTGATACTTTAAAGTAGTCCGACATTTCTGTGTTAAAAAACTTTTCTTTGTATTGATCTTAAACAATATTAAAATTTTCTGAGATACTGAATTTGGGGTTTTCATTAGCTAGCTGTAAGCCATACTCATCAGCATTAAAAGAAATAAAAACTTGAAATATAAGAGTCTGTGTAACAGGCCTTGCATCTCCAGGGTCAAGGGTCTGATACCTGCCTTGGGGTCTGTAGAGGTTTCATGTTCTCCCTGTGCATGGTGTGTTTCCTTCAGGTATTCTGGTTTCCTCCCACAGTCTCCACTGGATAGGCTCCAGGCCCCTGTGACCTTGTACACAGGATAAGATAAATGAATGAGTTACATTAAATGCTCAAATGGACAGTCTGAATTCACTGCACTGAAAACAAGAAAGCTGAACATTTCTTAGTGCTCTCAAGACCGATTATATATATATAATATATATATATATATATAAGTTAAGTTATTATCATCCTTGCTTTTTACCTAAAAACAGTAAAGTAGTAATTATATGAATAAAGTCTTCCTGAATGTTAAAATATATAAATATACAAATATACCCCCTACCTATGGTGTTTACACACATCTGATGGAGTTGACATCTATATATGAAATAGAAATTCTGTTTGTTTGGGCGGTGGGCAGTGGTGTTTAAACAGATATAGTCACATGTGATTATTAGCATTTATGTCATGCTGTGGGTATGTCACAAGCGATTATCAGGTTTTGTGACATACAATGGGCATACCTCACTGACCATAAGGCTAGGCAGCGTCGTCGGATTTGCACGTGGGCAGAGCTGCGGTTAAACCTAATGTGTGCAGGCGGAGCCACGGGAAACCTCCGCTTGTATGTCAAGACCTCATTCGTTTATCGAGTTACAATTTATTTTTAAATTGTGCTTGTCTTGCAAAATGCTTGCAGACCAAGTTACTCGCGAATCAAGGTTTCACTGTAATTTAAAACTGACGGTGTTGACCACAGCAGTGTCAATCTGACTATGTTAACAGGAACTCAGGACACATTTTATTTTATTTTTTTTTATTTTATAGAACTTTATTAATCCCATTAATCCCAATTGCTCAATTTTCGCATATCCCAATTAGGAAACTGGGGTCAGAGCGCAGGGTCAGCCAGCTTACGGAGCAGCGCTCCTGGAGTAGATAGGGTTAAGGGCCTTGCTCAAGGGCTCAACAATGGCAACTTGGCGATGCTGGGGTTCAAACCCCCGATCTTCCAATCAGTAACCCAGTAACCTACAGACTTAACCGACTGAGCCACCACTACCACTACCCCAACATATTCAGCAAATTAAAAATGAGATTAAATAAATGTAATGAATTCATTTGTCATTAATGAATTAACATGTAATTATTTTGCTTGGCATGCAATAAGTGATTTTTTTTCATATATTTTAATCATTTTTTAGCAATGTGAAAACGTGAAAAAGTGAACCACTTCTCAGCAAGAACATTCTCAGATCTATTGGAAACACTTTATTAAATAAAATAATCATTTGTAGTAGGATAGAAAAAAACTATTTTGTTATGCTGAGTTGATTCAGCTTATAAAATTGATCATAATCAAACTATGAATTATTTCTGAATTTTACAGAAAAAAATAATTATTTACTGGGCATGTTTTGTCCCAGTAGTGACATATGCTATAGTTTGACATTAAAAGGGGTTAACTTTTGATCAAGTTTGGCTTGTACTGTAATTTGCTAGAGGTGTCTTTCTCATTTAGATCTAAACCACGTTTGATATCGAAGTCTCTCAAGTTCTTTTTTTCTTTTTTCTTTTTTTTTTGGACAAATGTTGACCAAAGTGCACGCATCCCTACCCACACTTTTATGGATTTTGAAGTGAGCAGTAAAACAAATGTCCTGACTGATAAAAAAAAAATAAAAAATCATTGCAGTTACTGACCTTTTTGTAAATTTGGCAAAGATTTATGAGCGTGTAATACGTGTGTTTAGCAAGAGACACTAAGCTTTTTGGACCAATCAGACACTGAGGTTTCATCCGGGTCTTCTATCTGCTGGCAGTTAACGCATGGTAATCTAATCGAAGCACATTTCTGATATCACTTTTGCTTTATTATCATTAACATTATTATTATTATTATTATTATTATTAATAATAATATCTGAACATTGTTAAATGGCTCTAAATGACAGCTAGTATAAGATTATTCACATGGAAATACTAACTAGGCTGACTCTTTTATATAATCATTCGTTTTATTAAATTTTTTGGTGTTTTTAAATAAAAACTCACAATTTAACACAATTTGAAATACACTTTATAATCTGTAAGTCGTTCACAGCTATAAATTCCCGAAGCGGTTTCCCAGTGATTGATTAGCGGTATTCACTTCCGACATCAATGTGCTCGGACTGACAGAAATTTCATCCAATTACAATTGAGATTGTAAACTCAAGATGGCTACACAAGCGAAACGTTTAGACTCACAGCCAATGGAAGCACCTGATATATAAAGGGGGCGGGATTAATCCGTTGTTAGCGTCCTATATGCTATTGACTTTGCGCCTGCAGTGACTGAACGCCCCGCCCATGGCTTCCATTTCTGTTCTGGATCACACGGCGCAAAGAGAATAATACACATTTCGTTTTTTTTCTCTCTGTCTGAATAATATTGATGTGATTGATAATTACAGCGGAAATAGGTCTTTCCTAGTTACGTCACAAAAGAGAGTTTAGTTAGTCGCGGAGAGTTCTGGAAGAGGTTTGAGTATACATGTATATTTTTTCTTTGTAAAGGAAGACGGGCCTCTTTATTCCTCTTTTTAACTTTAGCGGCGTATTTTCCGCCGTTTCCCCCCCCTTACACACACGCACGCGCGCACACACACACACACCTTCTGCCCCTCGCGCTCACCAAGTGGCGTGAGAGTAGAAAGAAGCACGAGGCGCGCGCGCGGAGCGGCGGGAATCGGGCCGATGGCGGAGTTCGGTAACGGACTAGCAGAGGAATCTCTGCTCGACTCAGACCCCGGTCATCCTGAGCTAGAGGATCCGGGTGTCGGGGACGAAGAACCGGGTTTAGACGAGGGAGAGGCGGCGATCGAAGACCCGGTGAGTTATGGACGTTATTAACGTAAACGAGGCTGGTTTTTGGGATTAAGCCCTGAGCTCACGCGTTTAGCTATCTACAGTTTTCTCAGTGTTTACTCTTTAACACTCTCAAGTATGTTCTTTATCACGTTTATGTGGTAACGATTGAAAGAAGAAAAAAAAAAACGTTGGCGCGGTCCGCCATTGTGGCTCGCGCCGTGTTAGCTTTAGCGCATGGCGACGGCGGCCATGTTGGCGCAAAACGTTGTTTGGTTGGTTGGTGGGGGAGGAAGAGAAAAAAACCTCCGTCGCAAAAAAAAAAAAAATGTGAGAGGGGGTTAACGTTGGAGGGAAGGACAGGCCGCCATTAACGCCGCTGCTCTCTGCAGAGAGGCGAAAAGCTCACGGTAAAACACGCCTCTTTTTTTATTATTAGCGAGAATAAAAATGAGTCTTTGCTAGCCGTGAGAGCAGCTAAATGCTAACGGCAGCAGCTTTGTCGCTTTGACACTGTCGCTGTTTTTGCTAGCGCGGTAGGCTAACGTTTAACGGATTGAACCGTTTTACACCGTGTACGTTTTTTTTTTTTTTTTTTTTTAATAACGAAAGAATATGATGGGCTGCTTGTGGTTGTAACAAAAAAAAGATTTTTTCGGTACCGTTAACGCTCGCGCGGTTAGCATTGATGCTAATTTATTGCGCGTTTGTCAAATCTTGGTGCGTTTTCTTCCACGCGCGTTGTATTATTTAAAAAAATGTTTTATCGGTTAATCTAATGAGCTGTGTTGTGCGCGTGTTTAATTAAGCCAGTGTTTGCTTTTGTATTTTGATATTTGTTTAAACGTAAAATGTACGGATAATAGGCTAGATCAGAGACGCTTCACGTACACTGACGTGATGAGAACGTGTGCACTGTCTCTAGCACACAGACACGGCTGAGATTCATATAATTAAATCATTATTTTATTTAATATTATTATTTGTCATTCTGTATGTAATGTGATGCAACATGGATGGGATTGTGCCGAAAGATTGTATCTAAGTGTGTTTAGGGCATGGTGCGATCTGCCCTGCAATGCAGCACTGCCACAGGAGCATCACACTATACAAGTGTGTGTGTGAGAGAGAGAGAGAATGGATGGCATCACGCCTTTCCCTGGCCATTAGATTGCTCCACACATGTAGGCAATACCGCAACCCACCTCCTATCAGTCCAAATCAGTGTGTCATCATGAGATCGCATCTGTTTAAATACCTACATGATTTCAGTGTTGTAATTGGATTAAGGGAAATGATTTGGGATATACACACACACAATTGATGAACGCTAGGCAGGAAATGGTGCACAGGCTATTTCGTATGATGGCGTGCAGCTCAGGACATGGCTGTACCTCACTCAGCAAGGCTGTTTAATTTATATGCAGATGACATGTTCGCGTGTGTTAATGATTGCTCATGGAAAGATTGTGCATGCAAAAAGGTATGTGCATGCACGCTGAATGCACAAATTGTCAAGCGACAAGAGAACATTAATTCTCTTTTTTTCTAACAATAGTAATAGGTGACACTGTGGTGCAGTGGGTAGCATTGTGTCTGTCTGCACAGCTTTCCAGGTCCTGGGTTCGATCCTGAGCTCAGGTTCTCCTTGCATGTTCTCCTTGTGTCCACCTGGGTCTTGTCAAGACAGTGAGTGGAATGGCGACTCTTAATTGTCTCTGGCTGGGAATGATCATATATATGTATGTGTGTGCGTGTCCCAGCCTAGGAGTATTCCTGGCCGGGATTTGCTCCAAATCCACTGCGAGGATAAAACTCAATATGAATAAATAATAGTAGTAATTGTGGTAATAATAGCAGCAGATTTTCATGTTGCTTCAAAGCATAATGAACAGGAAAAAATTAGTTGCAAGCATAATATTTAATAAACAGCCCTAATTTGAAGTATTTTTTTGGGCCACCTCCTATTCGTGCTTCTTTTTATCCATCATTAGTGGTTATGCTATGACAGTTATACTCTGACATTTATAGATGTATTGAATTTTTTTTCCCACAATCTTGATCCAAGAATCAACCCTAATTTATAGCACTATTTTTCTTCATTCTTATGCTTTAATACTTTCATCCTGTGTGCGGAAGTATGATACAACCTAGACAGCTGTGTATTTTTATGAGCAAAAAAGGGTTTTATTGTGTGCACACTGATTGTGTATTGATAATATTGTGTTATCCAAGTTGTCACAGAGCCTGTGCAGGCTCTACCTTAAAATGGCAATTGATGGCAGGGCGAATGAAATATTCATAACGTCATATCATGCTAATACTAATGTCATTGTTGTAAAATTTAAAATGTCTACAGGAGCTGGAGGCCATTAAAGCCCGGGTGAGAGAGATGGAGGAGGAAGCAGAGAAACTGAAGGAGCTCCAGAACGAAGTGGAGAAACAGATGAACCTTAGTCCTCCTCCCGGTGAGTGTGCGTGTGTTGGTGCGAAAAGGAAATGATGCTGCACATTAGGCAGAGTTTGAGCAGGAACACAGAAACAACTGGGTCACTCCAAATTTTCTTTCTCCACCTACAACCTAGATTGTTTTCAGGAACAGCGCAAAACTACTGACTTTATTTTGGCAAGCGCTGATGATAAATCACATCACATGGTACTTTTATGTAATTTTGTATAGGATTATGATGCTGCAGTGCATGTCTAATTCAGTAATTTCTGTTTCCTTGTAGGTAACTGTTTAACTTGTCTTGATAGGTTAGAACCTCCAGAAATTAATTTTGAAAAGAGTCAGAAATGTCAGACTGTATAGGCTCATGGAGATTAATTGTGAATCTAATCAGAGACATTAATCAAGACGATTGTGACTGATCAGCCCATTGTGTGTGCTATCTTTAGGTCCACATGTATGTTTAGGATGAAAATGCCTGGATAAAAACTGTAGCATATGCCATATGGTTATTTATATATAGGATTATGGGTAAATCACTGAGCAACGATGCACTGTCACATGGAACATCGCTATAAATGTCCTTATTTCAACCAAATATGAAGCCTTAGGCATGTCTCTTGCATATCAAAGGATAATCGAAACAACAACTCCTTACAATTTATTAACAGAGAGAGACCTTTTCATTAACATTGAGAATATTTGTTTTTAAAATGAAAAAATAAATAAATAAATTCAATACAAGGTTAATAAACGTGTTGTGTATGATTTTTGCCCTATTTTTCGTTTCTTTTTTTCCTTTAATAAGAAACTCCTTTTGTTTTCCCCCCACAGCTGGTCCTGTCATCATGTCCATTGAAGAGAAGATAGAAGCAGATGGAAGATCAATTTATGTTGGAAATGTACGAGTTTCTTACATTTTTCGATAGGTTGGAAGTAGTTTACATAGGTTACAAGACAGATTGTTTCATTCAGGAAATGTGTTTAGTAATATTAGTGATTATAGCTGTGTGGTTGAATTAGTTTTACAGTTGATCAACAATAAGGTGAAAGCAATAAAATTTGTATTGTGTGTTGGTAAAATAATAGTCTGCCATTCAAACAACGCAATTTACTTCTTTTTTTTTTTTACAAAATAGTTTTTAATACTTTAAAGCTCTTAGAAATGTAGCCACTTGAGACAAATATTGCTTCTATAGAATAGAGTCGCAAATAGTAAAGCTCAAAAATAGAATTGAATCGAGAGTCTGCCTGATTTCGAGCTCAAGTGATCAAGGTTGGCATTGGCGAGCACCAGCACTGCCAAGTTGCCACTGTTAAGCCCTTGAGCAAGACCTTTAACCTAATCTGCTCCAGAGTCACTGTGTCCTGACTGGTCCTGCACTCTGACCTCAGTTTACTAACCGGGACATGTGAAAATTAATTTCACTGTGCTGTACAGTACATGAGACAAATTATTAAATATTTAATAGTCACTAGTAGTGGTAGTTACTATTAATCTAGCTTTTAATTTTAGAACATTTTATATCGCATTTATTGCTGGTTTAGAAGTACTACATTCTTTCTACAAATTGAGGAATGTCTTTGTCCCGAACATTGTCATATTTGACATTTCAAAATGTAAGAGGTTTTCGACAACTTGGAACGTCATCATGTCCAAATGTTTGTGTTTTTGTCTATAGGTGGATTACGGAGCAACAGCAGAGGAGCTCGAAGCTCATTTTCATGGCTGTGGCTCTGTTAATAGAGTCACTATCCTGTGTGACAAATTCACAGGACACCCGAAAGGGTAATTGACAAATTTGCTACTGCCTTCCTTCACTCTTCATTACTCTCACTTTCTTTCCTTTCTTTCCTAGCTCAAGCAACAATCTTTTTTCTTATATAGCCTATATGGCTATTATGATTTTTATTTTCTTCCTTTTGGTGCATGGCATTCATCTATTCTCAAATTTTCTAGAGAAATATCTGATTTGTAGTTTTGGAGTAGTATACTGTGAGAGATTCGGCCTTGAATTTCCAGTGAACATGTTTTTCACCTGTCACTCAATATAATCCTGTATCGTAAAAGATCCTCCTGTAAATGCTAAAACATCTTTAAATTAAAGTAGTTTTTATTCCTTTTTTTAAAATAAAAAGACATTCTACTGTGTAATTTTTTTTATCTGTCTTTAGCCGGCTGATGTCATTTCTTTAACCAGTATGAGCCAAGTATGTTTCTCCTGATTGTATGTTTAAGAAAGTTCTTTCTTTATATTTCAGGTTTGCATATATCGAGTTTGCAGACAAGGAATCGGTAAGAACAGCAATGGCACTGGATGAGTCCTTATTCCGAGGAAGGCAGATAAAGGTAAACGTGTTTAAACACACAAGATACATTGTTCACTAGACGTGCTAGGAATCTCAGATACAAACTTTCCCAACCATTGGCCCACATAACTACCCATAAAAGAATACAGAGGCACATTGATGGCTGTAGCTCAATATTTGACCTTGGTAATTAGAGAAAATGGAAATTACTGAGATATCTAGCTCAGAATTTACTCAGATCACACTGTTTCTTAGCAACTTGTGAAAATTTTTCAGGTTGGAGCAAAGAGAACGAATCGACCCGGTATCAGCACCACAGACCGCGGGTTTCCTCGGGCCCGGTTCCGCTCACGTGGAGGAAGTTTCTCGTCTCGGGCTCGGTATTACAGTGGATACACACCACCCAGAGGAAGAGGACGGGCCTTCAGGTGAACAGAAGACGCACCTCAGTCTCGCACACTACATGTTAGATTATTGAAAGCGATCCAGTGGTTACATTTATCAAAATGAGCTTGTTGAAAGATTTTGGTATTAATCAAAAAAGAATTTGTGTACACACCTAGTCACACCCAAACAGTATACACTAAAGTCTAGGAAGTATATTGTCATTTTAATAAAAAACATTAGCTCAATATTTTTTATTATGCTATGTGCACGGTAAAATAAAACTGACATGCTTGTGCACTGAGTAGGGAGGCATCGGACTCGGTCAGATACGTCACAAGTTACAATCTTAATTTTATTTTAACTTCGGTTCTACGGTGATTCCTGGACGATGATTTAATGGAATTAACATATCATTAGGAAAAAATAAAGCTTTTTCTGCAAACAGAAATGGCTTTACAGCAGCATGCTTGTTGCTTGTGTGCACAGTGTATTGCTGAAGCATACGATTTGTATGCTGTACAAACTGTCCAGTTTGTCAGAAATTTCAGTAAAAAAAAATTAATTATTATTGCACGTCACAGACCTCTCGAAGTGAGTGCACTAGTGTGCATCAGATTACATTACTCTAACTGAAATAAGCAGCCAACTCCTGCCTTCTGCTTTTCCCATTTCTGATTATCAGTCAGGATAATTGAGGCATCTCATAACGAGTCATTGCGCAATAAGCCTTGCTTTAATTCTTCCCCCTGTTCTTTTAATTTCTGAAAATCACTTAATAGTTGCTTATAGAGTAAGACAATCTACTCACACATTGCTTTTGTCAGCTGGTCATAGGACCATCCCACATTCTTGATCGGATGTCATTAGGGCATTCGACAGGTCATTTGCCCCAAACCCTGAACCTACCCCCACCCCCTAAACAGAAGGCTGAGCAACTGAAATTCGATCTTGCGCTTGAAGATTGAACTAAAGGAGCCAACTTGTGTGTTTTTAAAACAGCCTCTAATCATACAGCGTGCGCTCTACAAAATGAAGAACCGTTCACAGTTAGCCGAAACCAACAGGTTTGAACATGCAAATTAAGACCAAACTAATGTTCGCTATTTCAGGCACTTTTTAAAGATATGAAGTGATACTATATACGTTATAGTTGCTCACATTACATTCAGAGTAGTTAAAATTATAATGTTGGTACTTGTAGTAATATTAGAAACAGTTTTATCAGTTAAGTAATGCATTCCAAAAGGTTTACACAAGATTGAGAGAGTGAGGGAAGGAGAGAGAGCAAGCACGAACAAGGACCCCTTGTGGACTGGTGTGCTTTTTCTGTTTTTCAAACGAGTCAGATTTCTCAGGAACATACTATATGTTGAGGCCAAACGCTTATTTGATATCTGGGATGCAGGGGAGTAATCGGACCTCCTTCTACATATTATATAATCGATCCCTGGCACATTTCTCATAGCTAGGCGTCAATAGTATATAACTTAATATACAAGATGAATTTCATACATCTATATTTCACTTCCAGAATAGAGGTTTCATTCCTGCAGCCTGATATTGATTTTAAGTATTGCATTATTCTGTATATTGTGACCTGTGCTCTTATTAAGCACCCAATGAGTGGGGGGGAGTGTGTGTGAGACTAAGCTGTGTTTGCATCTTTCTCTCGGATGTTCTTGCATGTTTGTGTGTCTCAGATGTTTTGCGGAGACACTGCATGTCAGCCATGTACGTGTTTGTGCTTGAAGTTTGTTTCCATCCACCTGTTTTACACACAAAAGGCATTACAGTTTATTATTGCAAAGATTAGGTTTGGTTGAGGCTTTGGAAAAAAATTATTTATTTCTGCTTCATGCCAGCGAAGAGGTTGAGAAAATGTAGTCTATTGTTAATATCTTGTTGTGAATGAAATCTGCAACGTTTTGCACTCTTTCACAGTGGATGCGGCAAAGCCATTAAGAGTCGAAGACCATAGATGAAATTTATTGTTTGTACGTTTTTAATAGGTCCGCTATTAGATCGTTCGCTGCATTCCAAATGGCACGCGGTTCATAGTCAAAGAGAGAAAGACAGGCTTCAGGCAAAACAGACAAACTGGTTTGGTAGACTGTTGATACACACCATCAATAAGTTTTTACTAACTTGTCTCACAGTCAGAGAAAGAAAGGTGCTTTTATTTGTTTTGGCAAGACATTGTTGTAACTGCATTATATATGTGAACCAAGGACACACACAAGCCTGGCTGTTGGTTAGTTATTACTGTGTAGTATAGGATAAAACCTGAACCTTTAGGACACTAACACAATTGGTGGTTATCTCGCATTTAAACAATTCGTCCAGCGGCAGCAAATATGTTTGAGCTACCATCAGGTCATGTCGCGGGTAAGCCGAAACATTAGCCAACACATTTTTCTGCCATTTTGATCAGAGACATTTACCAGAAAAGGATGAAGACCGGCTATGTAAACCTGCCCTCTCAGGGACTCAAGTACTGCTCCCCTGACTCGTGATACATTTTTTTAACTTATATATTTAACATTTTAATTGACAACGATTTTCATCCTAGCCAACCTTAAACATGCCCAGAACACTCATCACACAGCACGAGAGCGCGTCCGACCGTATACCACTATAGCAGGAAAAGATTGCTTTTACATTATTTAGGTAGAAGCATCATAAGTCAAGCTATTGAAAGTCAGGGGTGCTCTGTATACATGAATAGCATATTATAATCCATAATTAGTGCAAATGTTTGACTACAAATTTAAAGTGACTACAAATTTAACTCACTGTTTTTATTCATTCATGCTCTGCTTCCTTGTTCGCTAATGGATTGATTTGTCCAAGCCTCCTACTAGTCTCCATGTAGTTGTGTTACTGAGTGGTATACTAGAAGCAGCATGTGATTTGAGACACTGTCCTTGATATTGTAGCATAAAAGATGAAGCTATGCAGGGATTGGAGTCGAGCGAATGTCGAGTTGCCGGCCGGGTGTGTGTGCTGAGCTTTTCATTGCTGTGTGTTTGGGTGCTGCTATTCTGATGTCATCTCGTTACCCCCATTGAGAATATTAATGGAAATACAAGACAAGCACATTTAATTTTTTATCATTTTGTAAAACATCTGGATGGAAATGTTGTGTGTCCATCATCTCTCCCCTACAGTGACGAAAGGAGCCCTAACAGAGAGAGATAAAGAGGGAGAGAGGATGTCTTCACCCCCCCCCCTAGATTTAACACTATAATGCCTTTTTTCGTAGTAAATGAAGCTGAAGGCTTCATATTATATAATACAGTAACTTGTATATTAAAAAAATCAAAAAGAAAAAAAAATAATTTTTCAGTAACAGACAAGATGGTATACATAATAATAACTGGACACTCTGTATACCTGAAAAGTATTTGTATAGGAAGAATGGCTTACCTGTCTCTCAAATATTAAGCCCCTTTTTTGTACGCATAACAAATTTGGTGTCCTCCATCTTCAACCAAAAAAAACTCACCCTCTTTTTCTCTCTCTTTTTTCCAGGGGCCGAGGGCGATCAACATCGTGGTATTCCCCTTACTAATAACTCCCCACTGTCATTTCCCCTTTTTACTGTCATCCCTCCTTTCCTTGTTTAAAAAAAAAAGAAAAGAAAATAACCCCTCTCAATAAAAGAAGAAAAAAAAAGAAGAAAAAAGACAAAAAAAAAAAACAGAGGGAGGAAATAGAAAAAGAAAAGAGCATCTCCCGGACAGACTGACTGACTGACTGGTGTGTGTGTTGCGCGCGTGCGTGTTGCAGTCACCCCGGTAAGGTACAGAGATATTGGGGCGGTTCTTGGTTGGCATTTGTGAAATGTTTAGAGAAGATGGTGTGATCTCAGGCTGCAGATGTGTCTCCTTTGGTCTGGCTGTGAGTTCTTCACACAACACAAGGAGCAAACTGTTGTTTTATTATTTTTTTTCCCCGCCTTTTCTATTGTACATTTTGAAGATGTATGAAAAAATCCCCCCGAAGTGATATCGCTGTATGTTGAAATAGATATGAGGTTGCCAGAATTTTTTTTTTTTTTTTTTTGGAACTGTTAACATTCACCCATCTTCTTTGTTTTAATGTTCATTTCTTACCCTTGTTTGTTTCTCTCGCTCACCTGCATTCTTCCTCTTTCTGATACAGCTTGCAGTTCAGTTCAGGGTGTTTTATGTTTTTTTCCCCCTTCAATAGTGTTCAGCTTCATAAGACATGCCAAGCTTATTTTCCCTCCTGATTTATTCCCCAACCCCTTCTTTGCATTGTCAGCAATTTCTTCCCTGTTGACTCGTGGTATTTGGCTCTTTGAACATTGACACCCTTTTTTTTTCTTTTCTTTTTACTTTGATCCCATTGCTCACCTCCTTTACCTTCTCTTTCAATCTCCTTTCCCCTTCCCCTTCTTTACCTCGCCCACTAACGGCTCCAAGGCTTTGAGCGATACCGAGGCCATTTTCAGCTTTCTGATTTCTTCCCATCTTGTGCCTTGCGTTTTTTTCTCGCCGCACACTTGCATACATTTCAGATAATGACACTCCCTCCCCCACCACCCTTTTTCCTAGGCGTCCTTGTCTGGTTCGTTTTCTTCTCTTTTTCTTTCTTCCCTCACTCTCTCTCTCTTTGTGTACTAGACCACTTCTTGTCGTTTCAGGTTTCAGGACCAGTGGAGGCTGAGTACTCCTCCTCCCCCTGTGGCTGCAGCGCCCCCTACAGTCTCACCATCGTCTCTTTCTCTCTCTGCTCCCTCTATCCCTCTATCCACACTCATGTGGGGGGGTGGGGGTGGGGCACAGGGTGACCCCCGGCCCATTTACTACAACAACAAACGTTGAAAACATGCGCACTCACATGCACTAACATACACACACACCACATATACACACGCACACACTCACCACCACCACATATTTATATAGCGAGAGCGAAGCAGGTGGTTATAATGGGAGAGAACGAGACGGTGAGGACAAGAACAGGTTAAAGGTTAAAAGGGAGGGATTCATTCTTAGGGCCCTCAAGGAACGATTCTGGGGATTTAAGGCTATTTAAGAAAGAAAGGAGCAAAGCTTTTATTTGTTGGGAGGGCGGGAGTTGTGTGTTGGGTTTTTTTCTTTTTGGGGTTTTTTTGTTTTGTTTGTTTTGAGACAGGGAAAGGGGTTTGGGGGGGAAAGTTTGGCTTTTTTATTTTTTAACCCATGAGTCTGTAATTAGAAAAAAAAAATAATAAAAGATTGTAAAAATGAAATTGTTTGGTCTTTTTTTCCCCTCCACCCTTGCAGTCGTTTCCCCCCATTAAAATGTCTTTATTTTACTTTTTTTATTTAAGCAATATCGCACATGATGGGGATGCTGTTGAAAACAAAAAAAAATGATTGGGTGTGTTTTGTCTGATACAATCTTCTACTCAAATAAGCACTCCCTACAGCTGTGGTGAACAGAACAGCATTTCAAAGTGCTGATTTAAACCTCCAGTCTCACAAAATAAGCAATTTCTTCTGCATTAAAAAAGTGGTATACCTGTGATGTCCTTTTGGAAAAGGCTCCTAAGAAAATATGTTGTGTAACTCCTACAGATTTTAGTGTTGCCACCCTGGTGGATGGACATTGTTCTGTTGATTTTCAAAAAACTATTTTGTCTATTCAGCTCTATTTAATATAAGAAAGGAATTTACTCTAGGATCTTTTTTCCCTCTGTTTATAATTCATAGTTTTAAAAATAACTGACAAGAAATTGGATTTATTTATTTTTATTAATTGTCCGGATGTAGGCAAATGAAAACCATCTCTTCTCAATCCAAGCGTTGACGACCTCTACTTGCGTTTCTTGAACACTGGAAAATGAGGAAAGTCATCCAAAATTAATTTTAAACCCTGACTTTAACAACAATGTTTAATTAGGAAAGTCTGGCTTACACTTCTTTTTGTTTTTCTTCTTCAGCAATTTCTTCTTTTTGGGTCTGGGATTATCCAAATCCTAGAATGAAACAGCACATACATTAGATCTTGTTTTTATCTGAAACGGTTTAGTTGGTTTCCAGGTTCCACCCCAAAACTGTAGAAAATCTTTTTATAAAAAAAAAAAAAACAAGAACCAGTCTACCAAAGTCTTTTTTTTTTTTATAGAACTTTATTAATCCCAGAGGGAAATTGCTCAATTTTCACATATCCCAATTAGGCAACGGGGGTCAG
>JAQMYL010000019.1:15603814-15615500 GCA_030014365.1 Clarias pachynema
TACTGGAGGTGGCCATCATCACCGCAGCAGACATAAGGCACGCTAAACTGATGGCGAAATGATCTGCAGATTCAGGACGCCTATAATGTGGGGAAACAACACTTTCGTTAATTCTATACTACTACTACTACTAATAATAATAATAATACTACTACTACTACTAATAATAATAATAAGAAGAAGAAACTCACTCACAATTACTAATAATCGATAATTAGATAGAAGTTTTAAAATTCACTGAAAACACCGTATTGCTGTAAAACTGATTTGTGACAACAAATAATGTAATTCAAAATTATTTGTTTTACCCTGGTATTTATATTCTATTTAACTCTAAAATAGGTAGACAAATAATGGAAATTGAACATAATAATAATAATAATAATAATAATAATAATAATTTCTTATTTTATTTAAAATAATAATAAAATGGATCTGTTATATATATAGTTTAAGAACCTAAACAATATAAGGATCATTACGGAATTTTTAGAACACAAACGTGATAAAAACAAACTTGGTCTAATCATGTCGTTTCGTAAAATCGGTATTAAATTAGAATTTTAAAATATTTTTTAGAAAAGACTACAAATGGAAAAGGAGAGGAGCCCAAAAACCGTTCTTATTAACGCAAACATAACTCGATCATGTTCTCTAGAGAATATGCACTATGGATTATTATTACATATTTAATCCTGGTATTAAAAACAGGTAAAATATCGAAAACGATTCTACTTTTAAATAAAAAGAAAACACTTCTTTCAACAAAGTTTTATTTCTGTAAGATCAGCTCGTATGAAATCATCCCGCTGGGGTTTTGGGGTGAATTTTGAATATAAATTGATTTCCAGCAGCAACATTTTGTACTCACACAATTTCCAACCTCAGGAAAATATATAATTGTATTCATTGTTGCGTTTTAATTAAAAAAGGTCACATGCTTAGTTGAGAGAAAATTCCTTAATAATCGCAAATGTGTCGTGTCGTTTAAAGACAAAGATAAAAAGAGTAAAGAGTCATTGTTGTAATGCAACGACATTTGTTTAGTTTGTTTTCTATATAAACTGTAATCTTTATTTAGCTGATTTTGCATTTTGCAGTCCAGAACGTCAACCTGATTTAGACAGAACCACAAAATGATTAAGAGCCATCACTAAAGAGCATTCATTAAATAATCTATTATTATTATTATTATTATTAGTAGTAGTAGTAGTAGTAGTAGTAGTAGTATCGGACTAATAATTAAATAAACTACACAAAACTAAAAACTACACAATTTTTTTTTTAAATAAATGAACATTTTAGTTACATTTACAACACAAGAATTGTGTTTCCCCTCTAAATGATTCTTTAACACAAATATTACAAATATTTACACTATGGGTAAAAGCTATTTGTGCTGAAAGGTGATGCTTTAATGCATTTGAGGCTTAAACAAAAATGTTGAGAATCTGTTTTATTTCTTGAACCCTAAAAAGTTTTGAATGCTTTAGACAAAATTGACGTATGTATAATATATATACCTTTATGTATGTAAAAATACAATTTAGTGCGAGTTGTTCTGCAATGTTAAAATAATAATAAAATAAATGAAATTTATACACATATTACTACTCATAAAATACATAAAAATAAAAATCTAAACGTGCAGAAGGCGAAACAAATCAGGGTCATGAGGGTCAGCATTAATGAAGCGCCGCACTCTTTTAGCAGCATTAAAGGAGGTGTCATGCTCCATAAACTTCCCGAGCCTGACTCATTACTGCGGGTACACACACACACACACACACACACTAGAGTAGCGTGCTCATTAAATAAATACGTCTAACAACCAGTGGTATTTGCAGATTTGTAACCCTGCAGGTGCACACATTCACAGCAAACTGTTATCGCTTTATATAAAGAGTTAATGACAAGGATAATATTATGCATAAAATGACCATTATGCATACAATCTCTTCATACCTTATTTGAATGCGTGCAAAAGTTTACCTGAATCAGAGCAGACTTTGTCTTTGAAGACTTTCATAAGTGATGCACTACAGTGTATCTCTGCATTTTTGTCCGCCTTCAATAAAAAGTAGATCTTCCAGTATACACGCTTTTTACAAAATACTAAAATCTGGTAGTGTTGCCAAATGTCTACATCTCAGCCTCTAAAAATCAAGACATACTGTAATTGTTCTTCCTTGACCACAAATATCTAGAGCTTCTTTTTTAACTGTACAGTAAATTTAGCCAATTAAAGGGTCAAAGTGAAGAAATGTAAATCACTCACCGGAAAGCAGCTTTCGAAGCAGATGGGGAAAAAATCAGGATAACATTCCACTTGGATACGAATGTTTTTTTTTTTTTTTTTTTTTTTCACACGGTGCAAAATGTGTGTGTAAATGAGATAGAGATAGAGAGAGATGTGAATCAGTTGAAGTTTGGATGCTGGACTGGAAACATGAGGAGGAAAGAAGGGACGTCTCTCTCTCTCTCCCCACTCTCTCTCTCGTCCTCCCCTCCCTCCAGGGGGATTTAATGTTCAGTCCTGATCCCCCTTCTTCCTTCTCTAAGACTCTTTCTTATGCAACAATGACTTCTCTAATGTGTTAACTACAACTGCCTCATTACAATAACCACACACACGCCACCTCATGCAGATTTTTTTGTTTGACATTTCATGTTTCAACAAGACAATTATGCAGTTGTTACACAGGAAATATTAAACATACAGTAATAAAGAAAAGCTGAAATGAAAATTGTTATAGTGAATAATTAATAATCAATCTGGTTATTTGATCGATGCGTATTTATTAGCCCTCCGCTGTGTAATACGACATGGACTTGTAATCAAAGGGTGTCAGAAAACCATCTTTGCAGCTTTAAAATTTTGCATAAAATCTTCATCGCTATGAACCAATGCATGGTTCGCTTTCTAGAAAAGATCAGAATTTTACGCAGTCAGTTAATATGCATGATGTACACACTAATATGGTTACCAGAAGTGATGAAGGGCTGTAGAGCGCAGGAGTGGATGCAGGACGTGCCTCAAGTGCTGCTTGTAGGTATGATCAAATTTCAGGATCATGTAGACTAGTATTTATGCTTTATTATTTTTATTTTCTTCACATTTTATTTACTTACATCACATATTGCTTTCCAAGCACTGCATGTGTGACTGAGCAGTACGCATAAGATATCAGAAAAAGTAATAAACAAAGCAGCCTGTAGTGTCCTTGTGAAAAGGAAATTGTATCATTACAGCACCCAGTTCACAGATTGTACAAGTAAGCAAAAATTGTTAACAAAACAAATAAACAAAAAAGCCCTATTTATATAAAACCATATTATTATATGATATTACATGAATTCTAAAAAATATTTAAAAAAAAATAAAATTCTATGAATTTATGGTCATCATAATCTGAAAACTTTTATGAAACTTAGGGTTTTTTTTCTTGGCCGTGTTCAAATTTTCTTTTTTTTTAAACGTAAAATATACACAATATTTAAAAAATGTGTATGAAAAGATAATTCAAAATATAATCGAATTTTATATATAATATATATTATTATATGATATAAATAGAATATAATAATATAATAGTTTTAAATAAACAATGTTAAATTAAACAAATTTTACAACTAATGTTTTTAAAGTTTCTGCGGGGGAAGGTCGTCGAAATACAGCAAGTATTACCAAGCCTATTATTATTATTAATATTATTATTATTATTATTATTATTATTATTATGAAATTCAAGCGTCCAAGAACGAACACGCGCCAATCACAAACTGAGAACAACCACTTTTCTCATTCAGGAAATGAATCAACGAGGCATTTTGATTTGAAACAGAATTCTTTATTTACAACAGTAATTTATTATTATTAATAATATTTCAAAACATCAAACAGCATCCGCGAAGCCGCGTTAGTTTGCCAACTTGCATAACCTTTTTTAGTTTTGCATAAAACGCTCACACATACTAAATATCAGAAATACCGAGGCGCGTGAACAGATGAGCTCTTAATGTGCACGGACACACACACACACACACACACACACACACACACACACACACACACACACATTCATAATAATATTAATACATTTCATAACGCGCAACACTGTCGGCTTTACTGAAGAAGGTCCATAAATTACATATTGCTTCGATTTCCCGTTGCATCATGAACATCATCATCATCATCACTGAAAGGGTGAAGTCTGAACTGTACAACTAATAAACCCACAGCTGATTACAAGAAGACAAACATGGTTGAGAGAGAGAGAGAGAAAGAGAGAGAGAGAGAGAGACCACCACTAGAGGGCACTCCCAGGAAAGAGTACTAAGCTGATCCTTTCTGTGTTGCTGGGGTGGTACCTGTACCTTTTGTACTTTAAACTTGGCTTGATCAATCATGGTTTATACAGGGTGGTCTAATAATATGGATCCATGGGTACGTTTCCATTTTTCTTTTTATATAAAATGTTCTATTTTTATTTTCATTCCTAACAATGGAAAATTAAATAGATCTTTCATCTCATATATACAAGAAAAATACAGAAGTTGCTGCTGAAGTTGACATCATTTGCATGTTTGCCGAAGAATGCAAACTTTTAACCCACCATTTAAAGTGTACCTTTAAAAAAAAAAAAGGTACGTAATTACCATAACCAAGATGCACTTTATCTGTAAAAAAAAAAAAAAAAAACATATTAAAAGTACTAAAGATAAACTCTTAAGGCTACCACTCCAGCAACAAGGAAAAGCGCAGTTAGTAAAGTGATTGGTAAAAGTGGTGAGCTCATACTGTGACTGACTGTACAGATGTAACACAAAGCTCCTGAATGCAACATTAATGTCTAAGGCAACATATAGCATTTAGCATATTAGCTTCCTGCAGTTAGCACTATGCTACTGGCCGACTACAGAGCACAATGACACTCACAACAGAGGAACTACAGGTGCCAGTGTAAAGCGGCTGATTAAAAAGACTTTAGAAAACCCTACAGCGCCTCCACTTCATGGCTTATTATACCCATTTAAAATGGCGACAATCTTTGGGATTCAAGAAGCGGCTACCCCCTGACCAAGTGTCTCTGCAGGACAACAGCGCTGGACTTCCAAAACAGAGTGATGTCCAAATGTGATCTCAAAGTGTCAATAAAAAAAAAAGAGAAAACAGTAGTGTATGTAAATAATGGGAAAAGAGAGACCTCTGTAAAGAAAATAAAAATATTACATGGCCAATAAAGAGAGAGCTACACTGGTACTGGCATGTTGCTCAAACTTTCACATTAAACAGAATAATGGGACTGCCTTTCCCTGAGAGAGATACATAAAACTATGTCCAAATTAAGGGACTTTATAAGACAGCTGTTTTTATGATGTATTTGAAAGGGACAGGCTTCATCTTCCTAAAACCACTGAAGACACCCAAATTTAATAAATATGGTGCTACATTATAATATTGTATTACTGATTATTGGCACTTGAAAGCTGGCAGGTGTGTCTTTGAGCTCATACACTACCAGTCAAAAGTTTGGAACACACCTTCTAATTCTGTGCAATGCAAAATATGCAGTAATCTCCTTTGAACAGTTGATATTGAGATGTGTCTGCTACGTAGGTTCTTTAAAGCCTTCATAATCTGAGGTGATGTTAAATGGTGATTTTTAAGGCTGGTAATTTTAAATGAACTTCTCCTCCTCAGCAGAGATAAGTTTTGGTCTTGCTTTTCTGGGATGGTCTTTATGGAAGCCAGTTCCATCATGGTGCTTGACGGGTTTTGGAAATGCACTTGACAATACTGTTCTTTCCACAACAGCTGACCTTGATGTCTTAAAATGACTGTTGTTGTTACTTAATTACCTATTGCCATATGTGTTATTTCCTAGTATTTAAAATACAGTATTGTTCTAGAATTCAGAAAATAATTCCAAATTTGTGTCCAAACTTTTGCCTGGTGTATGAAAGATATCTAAAGTAAAGCATGTTTAGCACCAGATCCTCAAAAGTAGTTTCAAGATTGCACTCAAGCAGTGTTCCAGATGAATCCATGCCAACCAGCTGGCTAGCATATCAATATAAATGATAAAGATTTAAATTTTAACCAAAAATCTGTTAAAAATCTTATATTGTTAATACATTTTAGTTAGCTAGCGTATGAATGTATTTAGAGTGCCCCAAAGGTCTGGTTCAATATACTGTTTTCCGTATATGAAAATTAATATACTTTGTAAAAAATTCAGACCAAAGATGGCTTTGAAACTAACAATAGAACTCTGTCTCATGTACGGAAAAACAGGGTTCTCAAGAGACAGAACGGTCGGTTCTGCCAAATTTGATTGTATTCGATTGATTCCCTACGGATTCCAAACATTTGGGCCACCAAGGATTTTGAAAATGTATGAATATGACTGAAAATCATGTTCAAATTCCTGCCAGGCTAATTTCCGTTAGCTATGGAGCTAGCATGTATTGTGATTTCTATAAAATCTCTGAATATGACTTAAAATCCTGTCAGAAATCTCACCAGGCTAACTGATGCACTGTGATTTCTATAAACATGTAAGATTATGAATATGACTTAAAATCCTGTCAGTCTAATTTCTGTTAGCTAAGGAGCTAGCATGTATAGTGACTGTTATAAACTTTTGTGAATTTAAAAGAAAAACATGTCAGAAATCTCATCAGATTAATTCATGTTGGCTATGGAGCTAGCATGTATATTGATTATTATAAACAGTCACAAATATAAATTAAAATGGTGTCAGGAATCCTGTCAGGTTCATTTATGCTAGCTATGGAGCTAGTGTGTATAGTGATTATTATAAATATTCACGAATTTAACAGAAAATCCTGACAGAAATCCTGCCAGAATCATTTATGTTAGCTAACTGGATAGCATGTACATTGATTAATCTTAAACCAAAGCTGCCAACTCTCACACACTCAGCTTGAGCCTCACGCACTCACTCATCTTTACACGCTCTCACTCCACCCTTACAATTTCTCATGCTTTCATACTCAAAACAATTGTCTGTTCAAGATGCAAGCAAAATCACTGAACTCCAGTGGCATCAATCAAACGCAATGGGTGGGATAATAAATGGAGCAACCATAATAGTGCTGAAAAGATAAAAAATCTAATGAAATAAATCAACATTTACAGACCGTGTGAAAGTGAGGGTAGTGGCATGGTATTATCCAAAGTGGGAAAATGTGAATATTTCCTGTGACATTAAAATATTTGCATCGGATTTAACATATAGCATAAATCATATTTTTATATTCATAAGAACACTCAAAGGCCCACAAACGTAATTATAAAAAAGAAAATCACACACATGCACAAGTGCGAGAGAGTGAAACAGAGAGATTTACAATAATACAGTAGCACAGGCCCACTTTATATTCTGTATCTTTTTTTTCTTTTCCTTTTCCTCTCCCCTTCTTTTGTATCAGTAATGATTTTCCTTTGACTGTGCTTTTTTCATTCATCATGATGATCATCATTTTTAATATCTCCTTTGCTTTCCTTCTTTTTCAGTAGTTTACATAACTAGTGGCATATTATTTGACTGCACAGTTAAATGTTTTTATATTATATATATTGTAAATTGGTCTGTTTATTTCTGTTTTTTTTTGTGACTTGATACTGAGCTTTAGCAACACTAAAGCTCTATATTTGTTATGCCAATAAAGCACCCTTTGAATCTTTGAATCTCTCTCTCTCTTATGCTCACAGAATCTGTGGGAATTCTCTCCCAGGAGAAGTGGTTGATCCACTTTGGTGAATTTTCCTCGCTGCCCTCATGCATTCTCTTGGTTCCGTTGCATTTTACACAATATTGCGTGTGTTTTGTTGTATTGTTTTAATCAAGTAAGTTCTTATGAACATAAATATTGATACATAATTTTGTGTATGATTAAAACTTATTGCAATTATTGTAATGTTCTCTGTCCTTTGTGTAAATAATTTTCCTGCCTTCAGGGGTGTCACAGTGGGTGGGTGGGGGACACCCAGAGCCCGAATGACAAAAGGGACCTTGTAATTCTGGATGGAAAATGAGAGATATGGAACAAGAAAGGAAATGGGCCCAATGAGACTAGACTGCTTATGGAAAGGGCCCAGAGTTCTGCGCTACACCCCTGCTGCCCCACATGGAGCTGCTGGAGTGCATATACTGTAGGTGATTTGGCTGTTGCGTAAAGTAGGCCCTTGATTATATTTATTTGTTTGGGTGAATATTTCAAATGTCAGTTTGGAATTGGAATAAACCGTCAGCTGCATCTGTTGTTTCATCTTAACACTGCAATGTTAAAATAAGCAGAATCTGAGCCATGCAGGGTAAAGTGTATGGTTAGTGTTAGACAAAATGGCTGGGCATGTGCAGTGGAGATGTCGTATCATGCATGTGCAGAACCAATGCCTTCATTTTCAGAATCAAAGATTTTTTGAAAAGTTGGCAGCCCTGTTCTACACATTTAACAATATAACTTGCAAACCCGTCAGAAATCCACTCAGATTATCTCAGCTAATATATAAGTACACATGCATTTATGAATGTCAAAGACCTTTCATCTGAACTGACTTTCATATATGGAAGTTCCCATCAAACACCTTTAAATCACACCAGCCCAGAGCTGCTCCTATTTCCATATATGAACAAAAACAAATCACCCCTATTTGCGTCCATGGCTTTAAGACACACCCACTCAGAACTACTCATATTTCCATATATGGCCTCAATGATCTGCAGAATAGCCCCCTCTGAAGTCCAGCGCTGCCCCACAAACACCGGCTTATCACTGAGGAACATACAGATTTAAGTGTTAGTAGAATTTTTTCCCCAAATATACTGTATAAACCACAATAAAAAAACATCCATCCTTAATACTGGGTCGAAAAACTGGGAGCGCAAAGTTCTTTTTTTTTTTTGTACAAAATTACAAAATCGAACAAAGCAACATTTACCAAGTTATTGCTCGTCTTTTTGGAACACGACAGACAAAAGCAACACGTCAGTGCTGAGTTTATGGCTGTGTCGGGTTTTTAATTTGAAAAGGCTGAGAAGCAAAGCAATTAGCTGTACACCGTACACACGGCGAGCTCACACACACACACACACACACACACACACACACACACACACACACACACACACACTGTCTATAACAACCTGCTTCATCTGCTTCAGTAC
Source organism: Clarias pachynema (assembly GCA_030014365.1). Taxonomy (NCBI): domain Eukaryota; kingdom Metazoa; phylum Chordata; class Actinopteri; order Siluriformes; family Clariidae; genus Clarias; species Clarias pachynema. The sequence goes on from JAQMYL010000019.1 coordinate 15,613,012, forward strand.
CATACGTAGGGCCAGGCGATACAACAACGTGATCAACAGTAATGTAAAGTCTTTTTTTTTTCTTTTCTTGGTCCTGGATTTGAGTTGTCAAATAATAGTAATAATAATAGTCAAAATTTAAGGGTTGAATCTTGTTTAGGAGCGAGATTTAGTTTTTTATATTTAATTATTTATAGTGCTGCTTTTCCACAGGAATTTTTATTAGCAAACCACAATTTGTCATACATTGCGAAAGTGTAAATGTTATGATATGATATCTTGCCCATATCGCCCAGCCCTACGCTTTTTATTAAAAAAAATAATAAAAAAAAAAGAAGAAGAAAAAAAATCACACGTGAAAACATTCAAGAAGCAGTTAAGACCAGGCTGAAGGGGAAAACGGAAGAGCTGAAAATCCAAAATAAATATATAATATATATATATATATTTATATATATATTTTATTATCGGTATGTACAATCTATTTGCTAATCACAAAAAAAGAAAAAAATCCATAATTTGCTCTATCTGAAACTACTGGACCAAAATCCAAAAACTCTTAATTATAAATATTAAGCGATACGGCTGAAGAAGCAAATGCGAAGTTCATTGCATCACTCTGGGATTTCTTCTCATCGCTAGCTCATTACAGATATCTACATTAAAAAAAAAAACACTATACATGAGAATAGAATTAAATTGAAAGAAACTGTATCGCAAAAATATATATATTAAATGTACATAAAGTCGCCACTACCTCAAATCCAGTCAAGATCAGCCAAGATATGTTTCATCTCCTACATTTGCTTGTTTAGTTGCACACTGTCCATCTCAATCACCTCAAATCTGTTCTCTAAATATAATATTTGCTTTAAACTACATACGATTTTTTTAGTAATGCAAAAGAAAACAATCAAGTTTAACAAGTATTTTTATTTATTATTTTTTTAAACGTAACATTCATCAACATTCCTACAGTGTTGCTGCAACACAAACACTTTGCGAATACTTTATTTGAACAGAATAAAACATTCGGATAAAATGACTGTTATAGATCGCAGTAAATTTTCTTTTTTCTTTTAAATATAAATTCTACAGCACAACACTTAAAACCTGTCGAATACTTCATGTTCGGGTTAATGTTATCTGCTTGATAGAAATTTGACACAAAATCGTTTATTTAAAAAAATACCTTTACAAATCTGTGTTTATGTGATATATTTTCCGCTGAGATAAACTTGTCTTTGCTCTCCGCTACATTCGTATCGTGAACCTCAAACGCAAAAACACATCTTGGCTGATGGACTACGTTCAGGTGTTAAAAAGGGGAAACTGTGTACACTTCATTCCTGGCTGAACTGTTCCTTTGACACACCGGACAGGATAATATGCGATTTCACAAATCGTCTTGCTGCCCGCAAACCATTTAGATCTGTGCAGAGGTTTAATCTTTAACACCACTCTCACTCTAGAGAAGAAAAAAAGAAAGATGAAGAAGGCAAAAAAGAAAGAAAGAAAGAAAGAAAGAAAGGGAAACCGGCTTAAATGTTGAGCACAGCTGTGGTGTCTGTGTGGGACTACTGGGACAGAATTATATTTCTTATTCTGTAAGAGAGTGTGTGGATTGGGTTCACTGAGAGAAAGAAAGTGAGAGAAAGACAGAGAGATAGAGAGAAAGAATACATTCACAGGATCCTGATGCCACCGTTTATAGGAGAGTCACGCTAAGTCACACTACGGTGAATGCGGTTTTATAGATATACAACAAATTGACGTTGCCTTGTGTGTGTGTGTGTGTGTGGTTGTGTGTGTGGGATCCATAAATTTGAATCGGTGACATTCAAGGTCCAAAATATCACACTGTGTATGTGTGTGTGTGTGTGTGTGTGTGTGTGTGTAAGAGTGAGAGTGATCTCCCTCCAGCAGGGGGCAGTAAAGTTGTAGGGTTCTGGGGACGTGTAAGGAACCTCTGAAGGGTTGCTTGGCCCGTGCTGGTGGAAATCACGCTTCATCCACTCGTGGTCAACAATACTTCGGCTGAGGGAAACAAACAAACAAAAAAAAAAAACAGAAGAAAGGGTTAGTCCGGTGTTCAAACTCCAGTGAATTATAGCTTTTTGATTTTTTTTTAATGGAAATACAGTTGTGTGCAAACACCTTTAGAACAAAATAAGTATATTTTATATATATATATAAACAAGCCAAATGGATTGTTCATTTTCAAAAATGATTTAAAGTATTACAATTATACCAGAAAATACTGAAATTTGGCTTGGTTGATTGACTCTGTGGTAAGGGGAACCACTTCCGTGTCAAGTTTACGCTGTAGGTCTCACCTAGCTGCATACCCAACACCGTAGCCTAAGGCTTTGCCTGATGTTCACCTGCTTAGAAATGCAACGATGCAGACCACAAAAACCGTGAATGGTCCACATTAGGGCTGCACGATATATCGTTTCAGCATCGTCATCGCGATGTACGCATGCGCGGTAGTCACATCGCGGCAGTCG
>JAQMYL010000019.1:15643489-15655938 GCA_030014365.1 Clarias pachynema
ATATATCAGAGCTGATAGACGAGGAGGAAGTGAACGTGCTGTGAGATTTTGGAACACAACGCTTGAAAACTCCTGCTTCAGGGCTTCATGTTAAAGCTTCTTTCACATTCTCTGGTCTGAAACCACAGAACGTCTGAAAATGATACACATATATTTCATATGCTGTGACGTCAGCAATGACTTTGGTTTAGCAAATGGCTGTGTTAGAATATTTAGCCGAGTGTTGCTCATACGACATCTTTAATTTACCCAGCATGCACACACAATCAAGAGTGTTTTGGGATTAAAAGGAGGGCTTCCTGAAGGAAATCCTGTGTGGATTAAAACATTTTAAAACAAGAAATTAGGTAAAGTAGGTAAAGAAGGAAGAAAGGAAAAACAAGAAAATTAAAAGGAAAGGAAAAAACATCTAAGGTAGGAAGAGGAACTAGAACAAGGAAAAGAGTAGGAATTAAAAAGTTAATCAAAAGGAAATGCAAAGCGAAAGAAAAAAAGAGATGGAAACGGAAGGAAAAGTACAATTAAAAAAGGAAGAGTTTTTGAAGCGAAGGAAAAGATGGGATAAGGAAAAGAAACAGAGGGGAAGAAAGGAAGGAAAAATAAGGAAGTAATGAAAGCAGCAAATGAAAAGGAAGGAAAGAATTAAAAAAACAATGGAAAGTTGGGAAGTGCAAAGAGAAAACAAAAGGAAGGGCGGGTAATAAAGTTAATCAAAAGAAAAGGTTGAAGGAAAAATGGAAAAAGAACCAAGAAGAGAATAGAAAAATGAAGGTAAGAGAAGGAATGAATAGAGAAAGGAAGGAAAAATACAGAAGTAGGTAAAGAACAAAGAAAAAAAGAAAGAAAATAAATAAAAGGAAAGAAAGAAAACTAAAGTGAAAGGTAGAAAGAAGAAAGAGAAAGAAGCCAGGGGTAGGAAATAAATGGAAAGTTAATCAAAAGGAAATGGATAAAAAAGGAGAAAGTAAAATAATGGAAAAGAAAGAAAAAATGGAAATGGAAACAGGAAGAGAACAGAAAGGGAAGGAAAAGATGGAGGGAAAGAAAGGAAAGAGAGGAATCAAGGAAGGAAAGAAGAAGTGTTGAAAGTACGTATTAAAAGAAATAAATTAAGAAAATAATAAAGTGGCAAGTGCAAAACGCCAAATAAGGAAAGTGTGTAAATTAACAAGTTAATTAAAAAGAAAATGGTGAGGTAAATAAAAAGGAAAAAGAAAGAAAACGACGAAGGGAAAATGAAGGACAAGGAAAAGATAAAAAAATATAGAAAATGGAATGGACGAGAAAGGAAAGAATGGAGAAATGGGGAGGAAGGAAGGTAAAGGAAACAAAAAAAGGGAAGAAAGGAAGAATATAAGAAAGAGGCAAAGGTTGGAGGAGGAAGGGAAAAAGAAACAAGGGATAGCAAATGAAAAGACAGAAGAATGAAGGAAATGATGGAAGGAAAAGGAAAAGGAAAATAAGGAAGGTGGTAGAATTAGTGAAAGAAGAAAAAAGAAATGGGAGAATATGAAAAAGTGGGAAGAGAAAGGGAAGGAGACAAGGGAGGGAAAAGAAAGAAGAAAAAAGGAGGGAAAAGAAAGTGTGAATGAAATGGAAAAGGGAAGAGAAAGAAAGAAATAGTCAAACGATTTATGTGTCAGTGGAAGAGTATTGACACTTTTATATTTTTTAACACACACACACACGCTCAGTACTTTCTGTGCTGTTAGGAGGGCTGGGTAACTCTATGGTACTGTACTCCTGCACCCACACCGTCAGCCAGCGGGGGTTAAAGAGATTAAGAAGTGCATTTAAGCGTCCACGAAACGGCGATGATCTGATTCTGCGTGAGATGCGTCGAGGGGTCTCACTTCCCTCACGTTTATTCTCCGCCCTAACTCCTTATCTCATGCAAGTGAATCAATCCATAGCAGATTCAAATATTATTAGGGCGGGACACGTGCGCTCAACAGGGCTTTTAATTTTAAACAATTTCTTTAAATATGACTGTAAATTTGAGGATCTGGACCATTTCTGATAATTAGCTTTAATATGTTTTTACCAAGCAGGCGTTAATAAAGCAACATTTATCATTGGCTAGTGCTTCCTTTGAGCTGTGCTTTATCTGCAGTGTGTGAGCTAAGTAGGTGGAGACACACACGCACACAAGGCTGCATGGTGCCAAAGCATGAGGCTGGCACGCTGTTAAGGCCTGGCGTGCATGCGCTCTCATACACACACACATTACGTAAGGCGAGTGCTGCTATTGGATCCCTGCTGGATTGCAGTGGCCTACTTTACCCAAACGACAGAGAGAGAAATCAAATCACTGCAACGAGAGCGCAGTTACTTTAGAACACAGACACACCAGTTCAAACATAACACACGGCATGAGAAGCTGCTTCGCTCCTACCAGAAATCGTAAAAAGACATTTCCATGCACATTTATCAAGACACATGCTGATAAACTGCTATTAAGAAACGTACAACATCATTCGAAACACCCAGCGTCTCGACCCGCGCGTGCCACCAGGAGCAAGGGCACCAGGCTTCCTGTGCCGGAGGAAGTGCAGCATACGGTCATGATTGACAAGCACGACGGCGCTGACTGGAGCAATCGCAGTCGGTCATAGAAACTGAATAACAACGAAGCAAATACTTCGGTCGAGGTCGCTCTTGGGAAACAGCGAACACAACTTCAACCCCATTTCCTGAATGATACCGAAATCAAAACAAGCCGACCCGGGGAGCTTTCGACAGCTTTCGCCCTCTGGACATGTGGTTAAAGCCAAATCATTTCGCAACATGAATAAACCTCCAGCTTCTGTGCAACCCTCCATGTTTCCTGAACACTGTAAACTACTGACACATTCAAGGAAAAGAAAACATTAGATCAAATCCACTCTCCTACAGAAATCTGGTTGAAAGCCATAGCATGCGATTTCGTCAAACTGTTCGGTGACCTCTGGCGCACTCTGGATGGGGTGGGGGCGGAGTCATCCTGAAAGAGACTACACCCATCAGGATAGAAAGGTTTCATCACGGGGTAAAGGTTATCATTCAGTAGAGCGCTGTATTGATTCACAGTGACCCTCTAGAGTCTCATGCACATGTAACGGCTCTATTGGCACGTGTACGCTTCTGTGCAGCAAGAAGAAAAACGTCTTTTCTTCATAGATATTCTTTGGAAGGCCAGAACAGTAACCAACACTACCATAATTCTAACAAACCGCTTATTCACACACATTAACACAGTCAATTTCTTTTCAGATTAGCAATTATTAATACTTCTATTTATAATTACTCAGAAGCCAAAACAGCAGCATTATTACTGTTATTATTGAGGGTCATCGATTCAGTGATGTATCGCGATTCTTTTGTGTGGCAACTCGTATCGGGACACTTGAGGTGGTAGAATTTTGCCGTTCCTCTATGATCCTCCAGGTGGCGCACTCTAAATTATTCCCACATTAGCAGCCATCACAACATTCTGTGTGGTATGAGCGAATTATTTGCTGAAGTTGTTTAGAATTTTAAGAAAATCTAAAAATTTACTGTTTATATTGAATTGGGATATTTACAAAAGTGTGCTACTAAAAATTTTTTTTACAAATTAATCACCCATGTATCGTGATAATATTGTATAGGCTTGGTCCCTGATGATTCTCATCCCTTATTATTATTACTACATTGTTTTCAATAAAAAACTTCTATGTAACAGGCATGGGAATCACCAATCAGCTCCCATCATCACGACACATACGGTAGGTACCAATTTGATTAAAATTGCGATTTTAATCAAAGTATCACAAGTATAAATATCCTGATTCGATATTACATTTTCCCAGATTTTGTTACAATTTTTTATACCTAAAAAAAGCCTAATTAAAACATAATTAAATGTAGTCCGTTCCTTATAACATTGATTTTCTCATTTAAAAAAAATTTTTTTTTTGGTAAACAATACAAAATAACTTCAAATACAAGAGTTAACGTAAAATTCAATTAAATTAGACAAAAAGCTACATTTTACTCAGCAGCACACATCTCTATCATTCATCATAATTATTATTTCCACCACACGGGATGAAAATGTGTAAATAGTGTAGAGTGTAGGCCGGCACGGTGGCTTAGTGGTTCACCAACTTTTTGTTATACGGTGCTTAATAATTTCCAGAAAGGAAAGTTCTCTGAAAAGATCGTTTTTAAATTTATTAGAAATGACTGCACGGTGGCTTAGTGGGTTAGCACTGTCGCCTTGCACCTCCAGAATCCTCCAGGGTCCGGGTTCGATTCCCGTCTCTGTCTACATGGAATTTGCGTGTTCTCCCTGTGTTTGGTGGGTTTCCTCCACGTACTCCGGTTTCCTCCCACAAGTCCAAAGACATGCGGATTAGGCTAACTGGTGTTTTCAAATTGCTCGTAGGGTGTGAATGAGTGTGTGTTTGTGTGTGTGCCCTGCGATAGATTGGTGCCTCGTGCTCTAAGTTTCCTGAGATAGGCTCCAGGCCGCCTGTATACAGGATTAAGCGTTATAGACGATGAGAGAGAGTGAGTAAGAGTAATCAAGAGATCACTTCAACACCCGGTGAAGTTGCATCATTTAAAAAAAAAAAAAAAACATCTTCCCTGATGGCACAGGTATATTCCAGTACTCAAAGTGTGTAAGAGTAGTCCTGGGAGCATAATGAATCATTTTTACACGTGGATTGGCCACCTCCATAATCAAAGCTAAAGACAGATGAAAAGAAGCGTCTTTAGCATGTGCGCCTTTTGTTTTTGATCAGGCAGAGGAATATTTACTAGAATGACAGCAGAAATTAGGTCCTTCCTTTTTTTTAGCCTCATGCTAGTTTCATTTGTCAGAGTTGTTTTATTTCTTACAGTTTTTTTTTTTCCTCTTCAAAATTTCAAGATTTCATAACATTTCTTTCCTCAACTTCCACACTTCACATAGTCGATGAAATATTTCCCGACGGCTCTTCCATGCCGAAGAGAGCACCATTAGTGATGTTAAACCTGTCATTAAGCATTACGACAGTTAGAATTATTTGCCAGAACAGGTCGTAAAACATAATGTATTAAGCAGGTGTTGTAACTCTAGAGCACTTAGCAAAGCGTATGCTGCGTTGTACAAGACTGTGCAAAAGTCTTCATTTCTTCATATTTTGTCTCCAAGGAGACAGTTTCAGATAAATGTTTCATTCAAGGATAGAAGAAACATAAACGAAAGGCATGAACCAGTGAGAAACAGGTGTAGGTGCCCAGGCCGGTGATTAGTTATACTGGTGATACTGAATGCTGAGTGTTTGGGATGGACGAGAGGGGAAATGAGGTTGCTGCTGAGGTTTTTACTTTGCAATCTGCCTTAGTAAAACATGTGTTCACGTTTCTTTAATTGACCCAACTTGATTTCATTTATTTGAACGTGAAGAAATGAGGAGTGGCTCATGATGCAAATAGCTTAGAAGATTCATTATGCGCACCACTGTTACGCCATTGAACATAAACTGTCCTGAGAGTCTACGACAGCTGCCCTGACATTATAATGACATATTTATGGTGCACGGTTTATATAAGCTTTCTGACATTTTAACGCAGAAAGATATCCACAGTCACAGTGGAGGCGCGTTCTTGCTTGCTGAGTCGGGCATATTGAAAGCCTTTGCCCTCCCAATACCACTGCCCTTTCTGTCACGTACGGCCGGACGTCTTGCTGAGTGTGAACGAAACAGTGCTACAAAAAAAAAAAAAAAAGGATACGTTCTGGAAGATCGCAATTTGGGACGCTAATGTCAGTCCATTTCCCAACCGTAATGACATGCAAAACATAAAACAGAACCCGGGGCATGGTCACTGAGATTTCAACCCATGAACTTTTCACCATTTCTGGCATTTCCTTTTGTTTTCATAATATGCACACAGAGCACGCTTTTTGTTTTCTTTGCAAGTCGACCGTCACAAATCAGTCAACAATGCATGGAAAATATCTAATAAAAACATTCCACCATCTTGGAACTGCGGAAGACTAATGACAAACCATATGCGCGTGTTTTTTTTTTGTTTTTTTTGTAAAAATGTTTTTCCCTTATCCACCCTTTAACTTCAAAATAGAGCTTTCCATGGATCCACATTGGAGCGGTGCACGTTCAGTAGCGCTGTGAATCATATTAAGACCGTCGATTAAACTCGATTAGATTAGATTTTTTGCCGTGTGATTTTCAACTTAATTCAATTGGATGCTACTTAAGTTGATTATTTCAAAAAGCTATATCTTACAAGAGTCTAATAATGATTGAAATGCTGCATAACTCGTGTTGTTGATTGTTTACACATCATAGTATTAAACAATTGATACTACAAGTACTAAAATACCACAAGGTATTCATTGTTTTTTTTCACACCAGTCTTTTACTCCACACTCCACTCCAGTAGGTGGTGATATTGCACCAAACAACCCATAAATTTGAAAGAAGGAGACAGAGTTTTTAGGAAGTAATTTTTAGCAACTGGTAGCAGTTTGTATTTTTTTCAAAAGCTTTTTTTTTGTTTGTTTTACTTTTTTACAAAAAAATGAATAAATAAAATTTTTTTTAAAGCCAATTAACATAAAAATACTTCATAAATATAAACGAATGTATTTCTCGTTCTTAGCCTCTACGCTTTGTTTTTTAATCATTTTTTTCCCTGACAAACTTTCACTTCCCTTTCTTACTGTCAAATGAGCTGTATGTTTCCTGCCAGCTTGTTCACTGCAGCTGCAGAAGGCTGGAAAATTACACACCACGCTGCAGATTTATACACGGCCGTGCAGCTATGAAAAAAGCCTACGTAAAAAGTCTGCTTGAAACAAAAAAATCTAATAATAAAAAAAAAAAAAAAACATTGTGGAGACATACTGCGAGTGAGATTTAAATTGCAATACGGCTCAAAACAAATCCTGACAAACTCTACGTATATTCACGACTATGCGTACATTACCTATATTACATTGCAGACTTTTGAGATTAAATAACTGCAAAGGTACTTGAAATTTCTATTTTTATTCAATTAAATTGTGCACCACTAGTTCTTTTTGATGAAAACAGACAAATGCAAAATGCTGTATTTTCCAAACATTTAATAAACTCTAAAGGTAGCACTGTGGCCTCGCACCTCAAGGGTCGAGAGTTTGAGTCCCGCCTCCGGTATGTGTGCCCGGTGTACTCCGGTTTCCTCCCACAGTATAAAAACATGCAGATTATTTTACCTGCCGTTCCCAAATTGCCCATAGTGTGTGACTGTGTGTGTGTACTTGTATATGTGCACTGTGATGGACTGGCACCCTGGCACCCTAGTCCCCGAAGTCCCCTGGGATAGGCTCCAGGCTTCCCGTGACTCAGTAGTATAGAAGATGAATGAATGAATAACTGGAGTGTAAAGGTGTTAGACATAGCGAGAAAGCAAACCAATACACTGTCACAGGAGCAGGTAGTGAGTGTCGTTTCCACAGCTCAGTGCACAGGAGTGTGCGGGACAGAAATTGGGGTACATCCAAAATGCTGCACTTTAACACAGTAACTACAGCACAAGTTCTGCTTCCAAATCACACCATCTACTGCAGCGGCCAAGCAGTTATCAAGTTGACAGTAAAACAAGGTTTTGCACGGTTGATTCATTACCGTGCTCGCATCATGGAGCATCTTTTAAGAATCATTAACCCGCATCAACATGACAACGCTGATGAAACTAAGCAAAATGAAGCTGTTCGCCGTGTCCATGGCTGGGAGTGAAGGCAGCAAAAATGTCCTTGCTTTCTGAGTTTAAAGGACCCATGCTTTCTCCCTTGTCAATCACATGGGTGTCTAGACGAGGAAGCGGGTAGATAGCACTCTGCTCCGAGCGTGCACCGCCGCCCTGCGCCGGAGCAGGAGGGAGCAAACACATCTAGCTATGTGATATATTTGTATATTTATTCGTTGTGCGCGATACAACTCTTCGGCTAGGTCTCCAAGCAACCAAGGCCGGCGGAGTTGAAAAATGTATCAGTTGAAGATAATGAAAAACACACTATATGACTAAAATCTGGCTAAGTAGCAAACTGCACGTTTTAAAATAAGAAAAGAGGGACGGATGCCTTTCAGTTCTTTAACTTCGCCTCTGTGTATCCTTGTCTCATTTCTTAGCTGCTCCCGACAAAGAAAACCAGGACAGGAGAAATCAAGGACAAATGCATTTTGGAAAACATTACTTCATCTTCAGTTTAAAACCATATCTCATACAATTCTTCACTTATTATCTAACTAAAGCTTTCAATAGTAATCCATTGACAAAATGAATGAAATGAACAAATGGGAAAAAAACAAATGTGCAATGAATGAATTGAAATCACACATTCTTTTACTGAGCGTATGGGCCGGACTGAGGGAGGCATCAGAGACAGAAAGTCGAGGGGGGGAGACACAGAGAGAGAGAGAGAGAGAGAGAGAGAGAGAGAAATAAGCAGGAAGAGTCAAAAACAAAGAAATAGCAAGAAGGAGGAGGATCAAAAAATGAAGGGGAGTGTCAAAAAAAAGCAGTCTGCAATGCAATGAGAGAGGAGAGAGGGAAGCGAGGAAGAGAGGAAGTAGGCATCAGTTCATCCTAAATCACAGGCCTGAAATCAGAGAGAGAGAGAGAAAGAGAGAGAGAGAGAGAAATCCGGAGACGGCGAGAATAAGACCGACTTAGTAACAGAGAGCACTTGAGTGAAAGAGAAACAAGAGACTCATTCTGAGAGACAAAGTGCGAATAATGAAAAAAAAAAAGCGAGACAGAAAAAGGAAAATAAAACTCCACTCGTAAGCGCACTCTGCCATCGCTCTAAACTGACTCTGAAACGATCCGTTTCCGGAAAGCTGATCGCGTTCATAAATCTTTAACATGAAGGACCACTTCAGAGGGCCACTGGGAAAACACTCGATCATACACACATTTAAAAAAAAAAGAAAGAAAACAACCACATACACAGATAAAAAGAAAGACACAGAGAGAGAGAGAGAGAGAGAGAGAGAGAGAGAGCTCTGCTTCCTTCCATTCACTGAAGACACACCGCACCTTTAGAAACCCATCAAATATAATTACACTTACAGAACAACTCGACATCAACCTATCAGATGCTTACTCACTAACTACATAAGCTTTAACCAGAGCTTGGATGTTGTTTAAATGTTTCAATGGAGCTACTCAGCATTTTTAATTCCTGGAAGTCAGTGATCACACCCAGGTGACCGAGACGCATCATTTTAAGCTATTTGGCCAACACCTCTCGAACGTGCTGGCTCAATCAATTTGAACTTTCTGACCTTTTGTGTTGGTTGTCAACCTGGCAAAGGACAAAAACCTCTTTAAAACTTTCTTTATAAACAGGTATATAGATAGATAGATAGATAGATAGATAGATAGAGTCTTATGCAAAAGTTTGGGCACTCCTTGATAAATAACAAATTTTGGTGATTTTTTTAATTGAAAAGATGTTTACGCAGAAATGGAAAACATGCACAATATTTTTTAGCAAACATTGATGCATAGTTACTTCTTATGCCATAAATTGAACAAAAATAAAAAATAAAAACATTATTTTGGCACTGTGCAAAAGTTTGAGCACCCTTAGAGTTCCAGAGTCTCAGATTTTTTTTTACAGGGTTTCAGCTCGTTAGATCTGATGCATAGCAACAGCTGTCATTAGTCCTTTAAACTGTAATTTTTATTTTTTATTTTTGTTCAGTTCATGGCATAAGAAGTAACTATGCATCAATGTTTGCTGAAAATATTGTGCATTTTTTCCATTTCCAAAGGAGACTGAGTTAACATCTTTTCAAGTAAAAAAAATCACCAAAATCTGTTATTTATCAAGGGGTGCCCAAACTTTTGCATTAGACTATAGATAGATAGATAGATAGATAGATAGATAGATAGATACCTATAGACATAGAGACTGACAGATACACTCACTCACTCTCTATACCTCTTATCCTGTAAAGGGTTGCCGGAGACCTGGAGCCAATTCTAGGTGACTGGGGGCACAAGGTGGGATACACCCCAGATGGAGTGCCAATCCATTGCAAGCTCTCACACACATATCACGAGGAATTTGGAAACCCAATTTGGCTAATGTCTTTGGACTGTGGGAGGAAACCAGAGCACCCGGAGGAAACAAACCAAGCACAGGGAGAACAAGCAAACGCAATCCATGCAGACCCCAGGACTCGAACCCTCGACCCTGGAGGCAACAATACTAACTACACCACTATACACTCCACCACTGTGCCGACCAAAACATAAATACATAATAGATAGATAGATAGATAGATAGATAGATAGATAGATAGATAGATATGCTCCGAGTCAAAATTTTAGACACCCCTTCTAATTCCATGGTCATGAATATTTGTGTGTATGTTAAACATTTCTTGTGACAAATCCGCTGGTTTTGCAGAAAATACTAAGACACGGGTGTGGATCCTAAGTAAGCATTACTTTTACTTTAAGTTACTATTTGTTAAGTTTGCTTGTTGCACACTGTGAGGCTGATGTTGCTAACTGAAGCTTGTATTCGCCTTTTAGTATCCTTTTTAGAATCCAATCCATTGTGTGTGAAGTTAATCCTTTTAGACATCAAGCAATAAGCGTCATGAGCAAGCTATTGTTCTTTGTAGAAAGTAGTTGCTTACCGTACACAGTAATGTAGGGGCGTGTCGTTACGCAAATAAGCATATTTGTTCAATAAATAAAAGACCCCTGGTATAGCCTCAAGAGATTCATTCTCTTCTCCTCAGCAGTGCTTTATTCCATCTTGAGAAATCATCAAGAGTCTTTCAAGTTGTACTCGAGTTATAAGGCTAATTTAGTTAAACTGCATCTGATTTTCAAAAAGGGGGGAAAAAAAACAATATCTTAATGCAGGCAAGTCTTTCATAAGAAAACTGATTAATGATTCGTGTCGTTTAGCTGCTGACTCACACATCTGACGCTTGAACCAATTAACGATGATGAATACAGCTTGCATTAAAATGCCTTATGTCGCCTTTCAAGTTTGTCCAACACCAAGTGTGTGATTCATCAGCAGGCAAACATCTGACATGTGTGATGTTTATAGTCGGTTATCCACTGAAGTGACCAGCAAACTCAGGTTCTTCCACAAGACCAACTGCTCATTTGAATCATTACGCCTTCTTAGATATTACTGTTTAGAAAAAAAAGATGATCTTAAAATCAGCTGTGTTTACATGGACAACATTTTTTTAATATTACTAAAATCATTCCGATTTGAGATCCCAACTTAACTGTTTACAAGGATGCTGATCTGATAAGATGTGTGTTTACATGCCCAAAGTATTTGAACCTAACATCATGTAAAAAAAATTTTGACATGTGCAATGTGATTCTGTCTGCCCTGAATTAGGGATGGGAATCATCAGGAACCATCCGATACGATATCATCATGACACCTAGGTGCCGATTCGATTTGTATTACCATTCTGTAATGAAACATAATGTCCAGAATAATATTCATAATAATGTCCAAATTCTATATTCAGTTTCCAAATAATACATTTATTCATCCAGGTGCTGATGCTGAAGCCTCCCGCAGCCGGAGGTCTAAAGAGAGCTGATTGGCCAAGCTCTCTCAGAGGGGTGGGATGAGAGTGCTTAGTGCTCCCGCATTAATCTCGGCTCTACAGCCAATCAGGGGCGTCTGTGAGCTCACGCAAGCGGAAGGAGCGGATAGCGCTGTCCTCCGAGTGTGTTACTCCGCCCCCAACGGTGCGTGAGCGAGCTGTTTGAAAAGATGCGGTCGACTGGCGTCACGTGGTTTGGAGGAAACACGTGATAGTCTTCAGCCCTTCAGACTTTGTGGTAGTAGTAAGTTAACGTGGGAGCCCCCTAGTGACGGGGAGGAATTGGATACGACTAAATTAGGGAGAAAATCTGAGAAAAATCCAAAAGAATTTTGATACATCACTGAATTGATCTTTAATTGTCTTTAATGTTTAATTGGGCAATGATCCACATTTGGTGTGAGCGCCAGTAAAAAAAACAACAAAAAAAACATAATTGTAGAAAATCCCTATTTTTTCACATTTTTATGTGTAACTTTTTTTTCTTTATATGCACACATTTTCTTTTATATATGTTATATATATTATATAATTTTTTGTATAGAAAAATGCTTATCCTAGATGAGTGAAGAACCACATATAATAACTTCACTGACTCTGATATGCACCATAAAATAACAACAATAAAAACTAAGTTAATTAACACAAATAATTTCTTTTTTAACTTTATATGTTTTTTTTATTTATATGTTTAACAATATACTCATTACAGAGCATGCAGTGTTCTTATTTTCATTGCACTGGTCAGTTACAGGTAGGGTTGTTCCGATTCCGATACTGGTATCGGAAATGCTGCCGATACCACAAAAAAATCTGGCATCGGAATCG
>JAQMYL010000019.1:15698827-15714256 GCA_030014365.1 Clarias pachynema
GTTATTACCCGCCACAGCCGAATTTTACCCGCATTTGGCGGGTGGGCGGGTGCCAATGTCAAGCCCTGGTACACACAGACGTACATACAGAGACATCTACACACATATACAAAGTATAGTCCAAGTGTCTTCAGCACATGCAAATAACTGCTGCAGAGCAAGGGTGTCAAAAAAAAGTTTTTACATAAAAAAAAAAAATGGGGTAAATAGTAATTAATGAAACAAAGTCAATAATTGCAAAATGCAACGACACTTAAAATATAGTCTCGGGTACAATTTGTGCAGTTTTATAAGGAACTTATAAAACCTTGCATATTTTACTGAACGTTATTTCAGAATGAGCCACAGTCCTTCTGAGGACTTTGTCACACCTGGCTCTTTTTTCATACATGCAAAACCCAAATGCTTTCTTTCTCCCTTCTTTTTTTAAAGCAGTCTTTTGCATAATATGCTGCTTTCTTTTCTGGCCTATAGATAATTTCCTGGAAGATTACTTTTTATTGCTGGAATACAGAAAATTAAATCAGAAATGATTTTTAATACTGGCTTAATAAAGTCGTCATAAAATAAACATGTATAATAAAGTTTGTCAAACAAAAAACAAAACAGGATGCCTAAGGCTTTTGCACAGTACTTATATATAAAAAAAATGTACACAAATTTTAAGTTTTCATTCAGGCAAACTGCATTTAAAGGAAATATCTTTTTAATTTTATATATGAGTCAGGACCATTTGTTAATATCTTAATATACTGACCAAATCTACGTATAGCCTAAATAAGCTACAAACATTACAAACATCTGCACAAAATAATATAAAAATCTCAAACTGTAATGAAATTTTTCCACACGCACACCATGAGAGGTTACTTTAGTTTCTGCATTAAACATAACACCCTAATAACCTTGAGTTGCTGTTAGAAACTCAACTGTGTCCAGGTCTTATCGCACCGTCTGCCACTGACCTTATCCGATTTGGATTGAGCAATAGAGCTCCAGAAAAATCTAAACACGAATGCTAAACCACCACGTGTCATGTTTGTGAAACAGTAACGAAATAAGTCTCAGGTGTTGTTTCAGTCGCTGATAATTGATACACGTTAGTATACACACTAACACAGATTAAACAGCATGTTGATAACCAACACAAGGTTATCTGAGTTATTCGCTCAATAAATTCCCATGCACTCAGCAGCTCTTCTAAAAGCACTCCAAGAAAAATTTTAGCCCCAACAATAGATTAAAAAATGTCAGTGCATATTGAAGAAAGATATCTTATTTTTTATTTATATATTTTTATTAAACTAACACAATTACTTGTTTTCACACTCCAAACTGAAAATAATAATTAAAATAATCATAATAATTATTTTTGTACGTTCGTTTTTTTTGAGTGTTAAACTTGTTTAGGAGCCCAGGTGTGGTTCAGGGGAACCGAAACCCAACACTCAGATTTAAGCAAAGCACTAAACTGAATGCATAACACCCTGAAAAGATGACTCTGACTTACCGTTTGCTGATATCGTGACGTTGTATTGCACAGTTATGAATAAAACGGCAATTTTTGATGTGATCTGCAACACAAGAGAGGACACAGATTTGGGTCAATAAAAATGACTTCATAAATTTAAAACAACATCAGGTGAATTCTACATGTTTTATATACAGTACAGTCAAACCAGGAATTGTGATGAAATGACTTGTGAATGAAAGCATAATTTTCCCTCCCTAAAACCGATTGACATTTTCAGAAGACTTTAGGCAAGCCTAAGTAAAACATTTGAATTGTGCGAATGTTTGTACAAATGACCGTACGTCCAAGAATGACGATCTCGGCCGAGGTGGCTCAGAGCCCACTGCATTCATTTTCAGCAAGTGAAACTGATCCTTGAAAATCGACAGATAACTTGTCACCAACTTGCAGAAGAGATGCATCTGTCTGTGGGAACTGTACACACAATCATTCACAAACACCACTTGCACATTACAGGAATTCGGCTGGGAGTTATTGCCACATGGCCTGTACAGTCCAGACCTTGCTCCATGAACATTTCCACATGTTTGGGCCATTAAAGGAGTTCCTAGAAGGCCAGCATTGAATCATTGTTCCGGCATACTTAGAAAACTTAAAATCACAATATTACCTTTAATCCTGGAAAAACACTTTTTTTTTTCCCACCTCAGATTTTAAATACTGAGCACAAGAAGCATTTCTATTTAAACACAAATATAAGTTATCCTAGCTAATCTTTTGGACTTGACCCTCTAGGATTTTTTTTTGTTGCAAATCTATAAAGTAGGATGCATAAAATGCTTTTTAAAGACTGTATATTAATGCACTGCAGACATACAAGTTATACTCAGATTAAAAAAAAAACAACAACAAAAAAAAAACAGTTGGGTGCATCTTTATATCGCTTCTTCGTAGAATCAGCTACTGTTTGCTCGCATCTCTTTTTTCTACTTCAAAATTCCTCAAATATTTGAAATGAACTCATGTCACATGACCAAGTACACCACTTTGAATATTTTGCACATTATAAAGATTTCCTTTTTTCCCTCCTCACTTTAGCACATTTATTTTGGGTGAATTCTCAATATTTAAATATTAATTTAATTATAAAGTTATAAATTAGTACACAAGTATTCTGTTATTATTATTTAGGTAAAATAAGCTGAATACATCTTTAACCTTTGTGTGGTCTTAGAATTCTGTATACTACCTTTATCCTAAGTGTCAAAAACAACCTGCTCTCTAAAATAAAGCAACTAAATGTCATTTCAATCCTCAAATCTATTTCGCATAAGAAACAACCTCATCCTTCATCACAAACAACAGTTAAAGTCTTCGAGAATAGTTGTATGCTAACTGAAGTACCCATTGTTGACAGGAAGAGTTGTAAACTGGTTAAAAGGTTAAAACTACAAACAAGCTGATCAGCATTAATTTAATCAGTAAAATTATTTCAGGTTAAAGCCCACATACATGTTTGCCTGCAATAAAGATGAACCCCTTAATTCTTTAAAATGTAATTTCACTAAATTTTGTTTGGTGTGACAACATTATATGGTCTTGATTTCCACTGGATTGGTGGCTAAATATTAGGAAGTTGTACCTAGTTCATGGCAAGATATCTATTAGAAGATAGAATTATTATAAGATGCCACTTATGATACGGGCATAAGTGGCATTTAAACTTCAGGCAAATATCTACAGTAAGTAGCCAGTTTTGCATGATGCTGACATATAATCTGGCTGGACAGACATACAGCCAGAAATTTTCTGAGACTGGTTTTAGGTCCTCCAATGTTTTGTACAGACAAAGCATTTATTTATATAGAAGATAGACGCGCTCTCTTAAACATATAGCTCTCTACCATCATACACTTTCACTCAAAATTTACACTCCATTATTTTGACATTGGACGCCACTCCACTTCACTCCATCCATTTAAACGAAATAAAAAGGAAGTATGGAATAACTCCAGGTCCCATGATGCACCGCAAACTACTCCTGGCGCTGTTTTTCAGAACTAAACTTTAAATGAAAAAGCAAACGCAAGTGTTAAAACAAGAAAAAAAATGGAGAAGTGATGGAAATCCGAGAAAGGAAAAACACACTCGGGACAGCGCGTCGCTCTGAGGAAGAATAATGCTAACGTGGCTAACATGACAGCGCGCGCACAGAATGCCACGTAACCGTCAAACCCAGCCGCACGCGCTCAGGAATCATGCACGAGAACGCAGCTCGAGGACATGTAGACATGCCGTAATGAAGTCCTGCGTTGAGTGAGCTCATTACAGAGAAAAAAAGACAGACATACACACAGTTGTGTCTAATAAAAAGGGGGGAAACAATAAGCACAACTGTTCACTGTTTTGTTTTTGTGCAAATCTAGATTAACTCCACCGAAGGAAAACACACTCCAAATCCCCATATCAGTCACGTCACCCTTTCCCTAATGTGTGTGTGTGTGTAGCTTTTTTTTTTTCCCCCTCACCTCGAACATGAGTCCCAACAGGAAGAGCATGGCCACACACGACACAATATCTGCATGGTTCTGGATGACAAACTCGTGACTCAGGACTGGAGGAGTTTTGCTGGTCTTCTTTCTGATTCCCATGATGCTGCCGGAGAAACTTTTTTGTTACTAGCCAAACTCGGATAGAGAAAGCGCAGCCCAGATCAGAGAAGAGCCGAACCTCACAGCGGCACCAACAGCACTAAAGCCACTTCCAAGCTGCTTCTCTTCTTCTTTGTTTTTCCTTCTGCTGGAGAATGAGCTTGTTCACTACTGCCCCCTGCTGGCTGAGAGGAATTCTTAATATCTTTTAGAAAAGACTACTGTACATAATTTTTGGTTCATCTGTCAACAGGCTTTTGTATTTCCTCATTATAAAATAGTTAAGGCTGAGCTGTGAGCCTTGAATGCACCACTGTCTTCACTTCAGAAGTGAATCTTTGTCCTCGTAGGGCTGTGTTTAGGGGAAACAGGTGAAAGTCTGATGTGGCAAGATATACTGTAGGGACAGTGTGGGCAGAATTGTGCAGACGTGCATTGTCATGCAAGGTCACGACGCCTTTGGATAGCAGTCTTCTGCGTTTAATTTGAACTTTAGGCTTCAGCTCTTCATTAAGCTTCTCACCGTAAAGCGTACTGTTGATCTTCTTAGTCAGCCATCGAGGATGTTTCTGTTCCCTACTCTGCTGCTTACTCTCAGGCTCATACTGATGAATCAATGTCTTGTCACCAGTAATGATTCTCTTTAAGAAACTTTCATATATTATACTTTTTAGTTGTAGATTAATAAACAAAAATTTGCAGTTCTTTTTGAAAGCCTAGTTACCACCAATTTCTACTATATATTCATATTGTTGCATAAGCATTATAAATAAAGTTATTGTTGTTTGCAATCAGCCAAAGTTACTAATAAATGAATGATGTACAGAAATTAGCAACTAAAGAAAATGTTGATTATGACTGTACATTATTAGTAACTTACAGTGGACTGCTAAAACACTGCACTGAACCAATGGCACATTCCTGGGAAAACCACTACAGGTGGCACCCCAAGCTTATTGTTCAGAGCCAAGGAGACAGAGCAATCTAATCAAATTTATTGGTTCATTCATCACAGTGCCACCTTCTTTGAATTTAGACCACTGTAATTAATGATTTATTAACACAGCTAATTTAAAGTTGGTTTTGTTCCATTTCCCCCAAAGACTTAAAGAAGCAGTTTGTAATTGAATAGCCCTCCAGGACAAACTGCATTTGCAGTGAAAATACAGGCAACTTGCATGTTGTAATAAATTACACACCCTCAGCAGCTGAAACACTAATGTTGATGATTACCTTTACAAAACTGGGATTAGTATAATCAGTGTTATAAATTCAACCAACTACTTTGTCTTTATATCAACTAATCTAAAAGATATACAGCTACAGTATAATTTAAAACTAGACTGTTCACAGGATGTGCAGCCATGTTAATCTTATGTCACAAAAATGATAGGACCTGGTAAAGGAGAAAACTACTTCATGTTGATGAGTCGAAATTGCAAGTTGAGAGTACATTTCTGGTGGTTTTTACTGGGAATTATAAATGTCACATTATATACAGGACAAGTTCCTTTTCATGAAAAAGCGGAAGAGCTGAACACGTCTGTTCAGGAAGAGCTAAATATGGGCCAGGATAACTGACTCATAGTCTTAAAGGCTATTTGGTAGTACAGTACAGAATATAATTATTATAGATCTAAAATCGGAATAAAAGAATTCATGGCATCTTAAAAGTGTTTTTTCCTTTTAAACCAAGAACATAAAAGATACAATAAGAAAGCTGAATGTGAAATGCCTAGAAATGACTTTTTTTTTTTTTTTTTTTTTAAACAATGCATTCACACACTGTATGATTACTTTTTTTTTTTTTTTTATAATTAATTTTATTTCCAGAACTTTACAGTATAATGAGTCCAATTGGGCTATAGAAAATAGTGTGAACCCAACAGTAATCGTGATGTTGCATGGCAACATTAGCGTGTTTTTTAAAAGTGAAAAGAATGACCTTTTTTATCAAGTGAGGTTGAGATAACATAAAAAACCCTAACAGATTGTTGCAAAACCAATATAGAAACAACAAAATCGTAAGTTTACTTGCAGCATTTATGCTGATTAACATCTATTCACACAACATACATAAGACCACATCCATGCTTCTTAACAGTGTTTAGAATTCTGATCAGAGATTGGGATGAACACAACAATTTCCCACACACAGCATGTGCATCACATGTCACACATCACTTAGTGTTGTCATGTTACCTCTCCGTTTAATTTTCTTTCAGAAATATTACTAAGCGGTGCATTTTAACTCCTAAATTATTGTACCGTAATATGGTGTTTGCACAGTGTCCAAACTGCACCATTAAGATTCTGGTAAATTGCTGTTGTTTTGTATTTTTCTGGCATTTGTTCTTACTGTATGTTCATGCAATTACTAGCACCACTACCATGATCACTAGTGGTCCAGTGGTAAGTATGCTACAATAACTGCAATTCGAATCACGCTCAACCCTCTGTTATAAAGTCAAACTTTTAAAAACAACCTAATACCAAAGTTGTCCCAACATCTGAAACGTTGACAAATTAATGTTACCACAACGATTTGACAACCAAAAAAAATCCTGATGGGATTATAAATGTGGAATTATTTCCATAATGTAGAAATAATGAAATAATTATTTTAGTTACCTAGAAATAGCAAATACATTTTACTTAAATAGACAACCTCCACATTTACCAATTCCGTTTAAGCTTGGACATTTTCATACATCATTGTTTAGAAGACCACATGGATAGATGGATGGATGGATGGACGGATGGACGGATGGACGGACGGACGGACGGACAGATAGATAGATAGATAGATAGATAGATAGAATACTATTTAATCTCAAAGTGAAATTGTATCATTACAGCAGCCAATATACAAGAAAAGCAACAAGCCAGAATTGCATTAAATAAAAGATAAGGTTTAAAAAACCTTTTTTTTTTTTTTTTTTTTTTTACAATTTAATGTGCATCAATGAAGTAAATGTACACATGCATGATGATTGTATATACAGGTGTAACATACCTGTACATACTGTAAGGTGCACCAGCAAGTTGAAATAGTAATAAAATAAAGAGTGAAATTAATAAAAAAGTGACCATAGTCCAAAAGTGCAATTATTCTAAATCTACTGTATGTCTCCAGTGTCAGAAGTTTTTACTACTGTATATGTACTTTTGAAATGCTGATTGGCTCAAAACACACACTCCAAGGCTGCATTTTAATCTCACATACTTTTCTTTTCTTTTCTTTTTTTTTAACTGATAAACTTCCAAGTAGTAGAGCAATTGTCAGGACAAACCAGCTGGACCACATGAACTTGTAGCTAAAGCAAAACCCACACAAAGAAACACAACACAATGAGTGGAATGCAAGTTATTATCGACATGTTCACAGTAGCTTCATTGCTGTTGGTACCTGCAACACTTGATGTATATAGGTAGACTACAGTATCTACACTAAACTGCCCCTAGTCTTAAACGAGCATGCAAAAATATGTGTGTTTGTATGTATGTTTACAGTATTTAAATTTGTGCATGGTGCACATTGAGCACACATGAGTTCTCCCTGTTTATGACCAAGTTAAAGCGGATACTGAAGACAATAGAATGTAAGCTAGTTAAGCCTTTATTTGTCACATTACAGCACAGTGAAATTCTTTATTCGCATATCCCAACCTAACTGGGGTGTGAGTGCAGGGTCAGCCATGACACAGTCCCCCTGGAGCAGATAGGGTAAAGGGCTCAAGGGCCCAACAGTGGCAACCTGGTGGAGCTGGGGATCGAACCGCCAATCTTTCGATTAGTAATTCAGTGCCTTAGCCCTCTGAGCCACCACTGCACTGTATTTAGTAATTCTTCAGGGATAACAACAGCAATGAAGCAATGAAGCTACCATGTCGAAAACATCTTGCATTCTACTTATTGTATATCCCTGCTTGGTGGATTGGTGGACTTCTAGGTATTCTGGTTTTCTCCCACAGTCCAAAACATGCAGTGTTGGCTAATTGGCATTCCCAAATTTTATATATATGTATATAAGAACTATTGAACTATTGAATTGTGTGTCTGATTCTTATCTATAAACTTCACCAGTTTACCCTTCAAGAATTTTATTTAGAGCCATATATTAGTATCCAGTAAATAAATGCTCAGATACACAGGTTTATCTCTTGGGCTGACGTTTGTTCTGATTTAAAGCTGTAATGTTGGCATGGGTGTGTGTGAGAATGTTACGTCATAGCAAAGTTTTGACACAGAGACAAAATAAGGGAGTGGTGATCTTGGGTTATGAGAACCACGCAAGCGTTTAAAAGAAGGAACTGAGAATAAGAGCCATAGAATGGAAGCGACAGAAGTGGTTTAAGGTAAGCACTTTTCCCACATATTTTGATTTGTGTTTCGATACAAAGGAAATCTCTGTCAGATCATAATTTATACGGATTATACAATACACAACGTGATGGTTAGGAAATGGTTCCGGTATAAACTCTGTATTATAGTTGTATTGGTCAGAAAGAATACAGAAGATGTAATTTATGTCATACGTTCTTGGAAAGGTCAGGTAGTGAATAATGACAATGATGACACCACTATTAACACTCAATCTTAATTTTCTCCTGGGGAACAATTATCACCCCACACTGAAACCATACATGACTACATTATGATTTATGACTTATAACTTGAACTACAGTGCAGGTTTACATCTGCGATCAATACTTTCAGGAGCAAAGTCCAGTGATTAGTCATAGCAAGTTAAAATGGACATGAACGTTATGTTGATCTGTTTCTCCTGTCGCTATTTCTGAACAGAACATGAAGCTGAAAATGCCTTCCCAGTCTGGATATCCTGCAGTAACAAAATTACTGGATCACGCAAGCATGGATATTTACAGAGCTTGTTCCTGATATCCCAACCATGAGGTTTTCTAGATTTCGGTGGATCTGCACTTTAATTGGACTGATCTTCTCTGTAGTGGATATCGCATCTGATTTATTGCTGAGTGTGCAGTATTTTAAGGAAAAACGCTACACCTGGTTTGCCCTGACTCTCTTGTTTATGCTCGCCGGATCTATGTGCGCACAGATTTTCAGCTACTGTTGGTATCGGGATGATCATAATGGTGATGATCACGCCGCAAGAACACACACGACTCATATAGGCTTGCTTCATCTGTTACATATGGGCTTCTTCACCAGGTACGGTACTTACTGTTATTAAACGAGGGATGTTCAAGTCATAGCGGGACTTTTGATTGTGAAGAATAATAGAACACAGTTTTTTATTTCTCTATATAATCGCCTGCTACACTAATGCACTTATCCCAGTGTTTCACTAGTGCTTAAAAAAAAAAGAAGTTTTCTCTGTACACCAGAACTATGATCGGACTGTATGCTTCAGGTCTGAAATGCTGGCCTCCCAGGAACTCCTTGAATATCACAAACATGTTGATAAGACTTAGAGCGACGTTAAGACTGTATGGGGGATGTAGCAATAACTCCCAGCAAATTTCCTGTAATATGTGGTGTCCGAGAATGATTTTGTGTTCAATTCCCAGTTGACAACAAGTTGTTCATTGAATTTAAAGGATCAGGGGTTCCACTCTCTAAAAGTTCACGGAATGACCGCTGCGGGGCTCTGAGCCACCTCGACATGGAACATCTTTTACGGACGTGAAAGGACGCAAACGCACCATTCAAATATTTTCCTGCAGCTAAGCATACATCGCCATACTGTGCTTCTGTAAATGTCAATCAGTTTTACACGCCTTCATTCACAAGAAATTTCAGTCCTGCTTTGACCTGAACATCCCTCGTACAAACCCCTAAAAATGCTTTTAGTGCTATAAACTTTCTTGAATGGGAATAAATATCTCATTACATTATTCCAGCACATTAAGGTCACTGATCTATAACACAAATTCTTCCATTCTCAGCTTACTCTGTGTTCATAATTACAGTGCAAGTTAAGGGTATGGCATATGAAGCATTCTGAAATCTCAGCACTATCCTATCACTATCAATATCACAGATAAGTAGGCTGCACTAGGTTAATGATTAAACTAATGACAGGACATAGAGTCACATGCCAGAGAGTCACATGCATCTGCTACAGTATATAAAATCCAACACAGAGCAACACAACCAAGATGTAGTCA
Source organism: Clarias pachynema (assembly GCA_030014365.1). Classification (NCBI taxonomy): domain Eukaryota; kingdom Metazoa; phylum Chordata; class Actinopteri; order Siluriformes; family Clariidae; genus Clarias; species Clarias pachynema. The sequence goes on from JAQMYL010000019.1 coordinate 15,709,105, forward strand.
TATTTTATTATTATATAATTAGAATTAAAAACCAGGCAAACTGGGAAGAATTAAGAGTTTGAGAACAAAACCAAAGCCTAAATGCACTGATAACAAGAGTTCACAAGCAGGTCGTGTCAAGTGTAGTGTACAGTATATATACTGTACATTGACTAAATGAACTTTCAAACACTTGATGGGGTCACTATTGAAATAGTATAAGGCAAACTGGGAGAAGCCAGGCCATAGTTGATATAGTATGTGGGACTGTCAGATAAGGTCATGACCCATTTTCCCATTTGTTTCTTGGTTTGTTTTGGAAGCTGGGAGAAAACTGGAGAACTCAGAAGATGTCCAGGCATAAAAGTAAAATAATTTAAAGTAAAAAAAACAAAACAAAATCTTTTTAGAACGGTCAAATTATTGGCCAACATCAAGCAAAGAAAATGTTAAATTTTTTTGGAATTGTGATAAGAACTGTCCAACATATTAATAAAACCTGTAAGGTAGTCGATGTACAAGAAAAACTCAAAATGATTGAGATCAGATCTGCGATCAGAAATCGCAGCTATGTTTAATAGTAAAACTAAATGCATTTTCACATCCACAATGTGATGAGAACGCACGGGACTAAACATCTGTGTGGCCTTAAGAAAACCATTTGTTAGTGAAGATAATCAGTAAAAAAAAAAAAAACTGATTCAGTTTGCTAAGGAGCATAAAGTTTGGACTTTGGAGCAATGGAAAAAGGTCATGTGATCTGATGAGTCCATCTTGACCGTATTCCTGAGTGGTGGGTGTGTTATGATAAGAAGGGAAGTGTATGAAGCAATGTACCCATCATGCATAGTGGCTACGGTACAAACCTCTGGAGGTGATATGATCTGGGGTTTCTTCAGTTGGTCAGGTCTAGGCTTATGAGGCAATAAAATGAAGTCAGCTGACGACCTGAATGTACTGAATTACCAGGTTCACATCACATCTTAGGAGTTTTTCCTTCCTGATGGCACGGACACTAGGTGGTTCTAGGATTATGAAATGAAATTATGAAATGCTGGTTTTGAGTGCATGGGGAATCATTTTCATGCATGACCTGGCCACATGCTGTAATATGCACCATAATCAAAACTACAGGCAGTCGAAACAAAACATTTTAGCCTGTGCCTTTTTTCACTTGCCAATGTGCTATTCATGTGTGGAGGATCTGAAGCAACATGATGATGACTTTGGAGTTTTGGACACAAATTAATGTATCAAGGTGATGATATACAAGTCATGCCCTTCAATTGTATAATTTGATTATGAAGCTTAATAGTTTATGGAAATGTTATACTTTAAATGCAACTTATTTATTTGTTGGTCCTGGTAATGGTATAACCATGTCACAACCTCGATATGTCTTCATGCATCAAGACAAAATGTTGAAAAAAAATGTTTAAATACTTAATATTTATTGATAAACTTGACAACTGTGGCCTTAATTTATTAACTGTTTTTAGTTAAAAAAAGATTTTATGCCTTAAGCTTTAAATCACGTTATTTCTTTGTAGTTGAGTTGCTGAAAATTTTTACATGGCTTATGTGGTCAGCATCGACGGTTAGGTTATTTATGTTGAAATTGCCTAATTATTGCACAAATTTAATACAAATAAATTGGACATAATGTATGTACTGTAGCATGGTGGCATAGCGCCTCGCACCTTCAGGCTCAGGGTTCCATTTCCACATGGGGTCTGCATGTGTGGAGTTTGCATGTTCTCCACGTGCTTAAAGGGTTTCTTCAAGGTACCTCCCCGTTTTCCTCCCACAATCCATAGATAAGCAAACTGGGCTATTTGACATTTCCAAACTGCCCATAGCGTGTGAGTGCTTGTGTGCCTTGTGATGGATTGGACTTCCTCCAGGGTGTACACTGCCTCGTGTCCCAAGTTCACTGGGATGCCATTACCCTGAACAGGATAAGTGGTATAGCGAATGAGTGAGAGTGTGTGAGTGGACTGTGTTGTGTTGTTTCGTAGGACAGCCCTAAAAAAAGCAATCCAGCAAACATGCATAAATAAAGACAACTAAAGACATTTTAAACAAAAAAAGACCTTTAATTTAGACAGAAGTAATGGCACGCTATGAAACGAGGATAAGTTAGTACTGAGCTACAGTATAATCATATTCAGGCAAACTTTTTGTTGTTCAGGTGGCACAGTGGTGTAGTGGCCTTGTACAGTACCTTGGGTCTGTGCACGTCCGGTTTGCATGTTCTCCCTGTGCTTGTTGGATTTCCTCTGGGTAGTACTCCAGTTTCCTCCCACAGACCAAAAATACGCAGATAACGCTAACTGGCATTTCCAAATTGCCCGTAGTGTGTGTGTGTCATGTGAGAGACTGGCAGCCGGTCCACGTTGAACCCGCGCCTTGTGGCCAAAGTCTCCTGGGAGACTAGGCTCCAGGCCTCGTGACCCTGTAGGATCAGCGGTAGAGAAGATGAATGAATATTGTTGTTCAGCAGTATATATATGCAAGTTTTGTGTTATGACTAACCAATTGACTGACAAAGTAATTAATACAAATGAGCTGTTCTGTGATTCCACTTTGTAAATTATGTGTGTCAATATGTCAATATACTGTAAAGCCAAATGACTACAAAGGAAATTTGAAACTAAAATCTGAAAACCATTACAAACATCTTTACTATAAGATAAATGAGAGCCAATTAGGGCCTTGTTTGGTCTAATGAGAATTCATAAAAAGTGGAAGAGTTGTCTGTTTGTGCCTCCAGTAGGCTTTTTTAAATTACACACAGTTATTGGACAGTATTGAACTCAGATCAGCCAGGAAATACAGGAACACTGTGATGAGCAATGGGAAGTAACTGGGAGTTGATAAACTTCCTTTATTTCTCTATATAATCCCCTTCTACACTAATGCACTTATCCCAGTGCTTTACTACTGCTTGAATACCATCAAAGTAGAACATTTTCTCAGTACGCTAGAGCCATGATCAGACTGCCTGCTTCACCTGTGAAACACTGGCCTCCCAGGAACTCCTTTAATGGGAAATTTGGAAATGGCTTGGAGCTAGGTCTGGACTGTGCAGGGAATGTGGCAATAACTCCCAGCCGAGTTTCTGTAATGTGCAAGTGGTGCTGGTGGGTGATTAAGTGTACAGTCCCTACAGACACATGCATGGCACACAAGGTGGCATCAAGTTATCTGTTGATTTTCAAGGATCAGGCATTCCACTTACCGAATGTTCACAAAGGTACACCCTTCTTTAGACAAAGAAGAAGCAGATCACTTCTTTAAGCCCTGGTCTGACCTGAATGCTCCTTGTAGATAGGGTGTCATGTGCTGGCTCTGACAGAATAGAAATCCATTTGTAAAGCCATTTGTTTTTTATCATGAGCTTCCTTGCACATACCATTCATATTTCAGGGACAGGCTTGTGGTTACCTACTTTTAATAAAAAATAATACATTAAGGTGTATATAACATGAAGCAAAAATTTCTGTATGTCTAATCAGATGACATTGGTTTTCTTTACTTGTGACTGCTGCAATATTCCCCAGTTATTGAAGAAACTCTTCTTCAAGATGATAGAATAATAAAATGATAGAAATATGATATGACTAAGTGCAATGGAGCGAGTAAGGAAACCTGTCCTACAACTAAGGAATGTAAATGAAAAACTAAGTAAATAAATGATTGACATCTGTGAGAGTGTGATGAGAGAAAGAGCAACTGCTTACCATTATAGTGTTTATCGCTTCCTTTTGTAGGTACTATAATCTGCTGAAGACAAGCTTTAGCTATGTATGGAGGGCACCCTCTGAGTCAAGCAATGAGATGTTGCTGTTTGGGTTGGCGGCTGATCTGAGCATGCTGAGGCTGATGGAGACGTTTCTGGAGAGCGTTCCTCAGCTCCTACTGCAGACATACATCGTGCTGCAGCATCATCGCACCTCCAAAGTACAGTGTGAGTCCTCAGTGTAAGATTCAATGTATAGAAGAATAATATTAATAATAACTTTATGCACAGTACATATATTGATGAATTAAAGGATTGAAATAAACTAAATGTAGGGTGTTTATCATAAGCTTCCAGAACAGCTTCAATGTCCCTATTTATATAAATAAATAAATAAATAAATACATAAATATGAGTTACTGCTGAGCTATAATCATATTCTATGATATATATATATATACTGTAGAACTTTTCTGAATAGATAAACACCATTTATCAAAAACTTTAAAGTCTTAAGTGTCTAATTCTCTGATTTCGCCCACTATACTGTACACTAGGGGTTTCATGCCTCTTTATTTTTACTAGTCAACTGGTAATTAAAAATAAATTGATTTTGAAGGTAAGAGCACACAGCATGGAATCTAGTGTCCAACAAAAGAGCCTCCTTATAGTGCAATGAGTAGCTATGTTTAGATTAAGGATGTCTACAGCTGAGACAACAACATTTTAATAGGATAATGACCTAGAAGATGAACCACTTTGCTCAAATGTGGATATGAGGTTCCAACACATGAACAATCTTTACTGTAATAACGCTCCATTTTATGATGGAGGTCATGAGGGTCTCTTGCATGTATCAACAGTATACTGCTTACATGCATAGGTCATTTAAGTTTCATATGTTTGAGATACTGAAATAAAATACTTGTATGTGTTATCATGGCAATAAAAAACATGTAGCTAATACAAACATAATAATATGAGATAATGACAAAATAATGAGGTACACATAAATGGGTAACAATTAAATTATGGATTTTAAAGCTGGCTAGTCATCCTTCAATTGAAGATATTGTTATTATAACGAGTATATCAGACACCGGTGAAAAAGAACATTTTAGGAAGTTAAATATTCTGGAATCTAGCAAAACCTATTTTAATTCCTTATAAACATTAGATCATTAGTCTTATTTCTAGTCAAATGTTACAAAAATTGCAATAAATTGTGCATGTTTTTAGGAATTTATTTCTTGAAAAAAGCTAAATTATCTGCCAATAGAACAAAACATTTTCCACATACAATTTCAGTAACATTTGACTCGAAATCAGCTCAGTATGGTTCTTCTATTTGACTTGGTTAAAGCAATTATATATAAATTTGGCTAGATTCCAGAATATTTCACTTGATAAGATTAAAATTGTTTTCAGTAT
>JAQMYL010000019.1:15752460-15764521 GCA_030014365.1 Clarias pachynema
TATATATATATGGACTTAAAATAAAATCTATAAAATGAACAAAAAAATCACAACTGTATAAATGTGCTTATACAGCAATATAGTGATAGACAGTGTATATAAAGAAATTTTTACACTCTTATTTCTCTCTCTCTCTCTCTCTCTCTCTCTCTCTCTCTGTGTTTTGTTGCTTTAGAAACGCCTACAGAAAGGTCTCATATTTTCTTGTGGCCACTCACTTTTTTGGGTCATTCATCATCTAACCTCTCCTAAGAGAACACACACACACACACACACACACACACACACACACACAATTTAACATGGTCTTTGATGTTGACAGGATGTTAAAGCACTATTAGTAGACACAGAGGATCCTATGGATGACATTTATGGATTCTTCTCCCATTTGTTATTGTAACCGCTGAAAACACCATGCACTCGCTGAGTATATTACGAATTTAAAAACGACTTTTTCTTCATGATCGCTCCTCCAGATTTCCACGCTAGTGAGTGATTACAGACGAACAGCTGTGTGGGGAAACATCATTTGAAAAAACACCATAAACATTGCAATAAAAAAAAAAAGAAGATGAGCTCAGCAGAGATAATTTCATTATACATTTGAATCTTTTTTAGATAAAACTAAAATAAAGTAAATTTTTTTCATGTAAACATTTCTTATTAAAAAAGGATGCTGCTGAAAAATTTCATTGCACTGCACACACTCGGATGCGGATCTGCCTGTCGATCACAGCAACACTCCTTACCACACCTCTTTATAATGAATTCCTTCAACACCCCTCCTCATTTTTTTTTATACAGTAACAGATGACTTGTATTACAGTTCTGCCAGTTATTGATCAATTTATCAGAGTGTAAAAATAAGTCAAACCCACTGACATGTCTCACGCTGTTTGTTTGAAAAGAAAATACACTGACAGAAAAATCTAATCAAAACCCTCAAACTGGTTCTTTGGCGCATTAAGGTGGCACCACACACACACACACACACACACACACACACACACAGAGAGAGAAGGAGACTGAATGGCATCACTGGATCCATACGGCTCTTTAAAGAGAGAGAGAGAGAGAGAGAGAGACAGGAAGAGAAAGAAAGACAGAGAGAGTGAAAGGTCTTATTAGATTTTGTGCTCTTGCTGAGTGGTCATCAGGGCATTGGCATTGGCATCAGTGTCTGGGTGAAAGGCTAATCTCTCTCTCTCTCTCTCTCTCTCTCTCTCTCAATCTCAATCTTTCACTCTCTCGAAGTGATTCTGCAGATCAATACTTCTCAGGGTGTGCTCTTAAAATTTCCCCTTCAGCACACTTACAGATCACACTTACAGTCTGGCTAAAACAGAGACAGGAAACATGCAAAGCACATAGAAACTAAGGTTCACATGCACACTTCATTATTGGATCAGTGTGCCTTTATGAACACATACGTGAAAGTCTTCACAGAGAAAGAAGGAAGTCATTAGCATAAAAAAAAAAAAACCTTTCACAGCATTTGCTAAACTTGCTTGTTAACATGAGCTATTCTGACAGGATGTCTGAAAGGATTTTGATATCATTAATAAACACAAGGATCATGTAACAAAGTTTTCATAAATGTTGATAATCAGAGTGACTAACCTGAAAGGATTACTTACACATGTTTCTGAACAATATTGCTAATAGATATGTAGCAAACCTAAACTGAGTTGACATTTTTAAGATAACCTGACAGAATTACTGATAAATGTTTGTAAACATCATTGCTAATAGATTGCTAACCTAAGCTAAATTGATGTTATTTCTTAGAGGCTTATATATTTTGCCCAACCTTAGGCTAATGGAGGTGTTTTGAAGTAAGCTAGGCTAAGCTAGAGTGTGATGTTCAGTATTTTGTGTATTATTTGTGCAGTATTATCGCTTTGTCTAATATTTACATACATTTTACGTTTAGGCATTTAGGCATTTGGCAGATGTTGGGAAGGTTTTTTTTTTTTTTTTTTTTTTAATAATTAACCCAAATATCTAAGAAACAGATATGTCTTTAGTCCTTGCTTAAAGACCACAAGAATATGTCTTATAAGAATTCTCATAAGAATATGTCTCATAAGTAATTTAAACATGGTGTAGATACCCGGGTAGTACCTTGCTACCTATACCATACTATTTTTCGTGTATTATGGTACATATTTTGATGCAACAGCATATGTACAGTACTATAATATGGTATATAGTTCTATCACGTAATGTACTGTAGTATAGTACTATGGAATGTACAACCAGGATGCTGTCAAACATATATCACATATGTTATGCTGTATGTGTTAAGGTAATGTGTCTACTATGCCATTAATACCATTAATACGGTATGTTCTAATGTATCTAATACGGTACAATATGTACAAACATATCATATTAGATACCTAATGAACTTTGGAATCCAATGTCAAACCTAATATGTCAATGATAGTCACCAATGTATTGTGGTACATACCATAGTACTACCATGGTACCCATTGAAGTACCACAGTATCTACCATTGTATTTACTAAAGTACAGTGGTACATACTGTAGTACTAACAAGGTACCCAGTGATGTGAAACAGTACCTCTATAAAGCCCTACGGTACCTACTGTAATGGTATATTATGGTATGTATTACAGTTTACCATTGCAAACTATAGTACTTACCATAGTAAAAATTTTTTTTTTACCTCAGCTCATCAATGTTAAATAGAAAATAAAAAAAAATCATCTTAAATTATATATAGATTGAAGAGCAGGCAGAAGTGAGCTGTTACTACAGAAATCTTAACATTAAAATAAGAGTATTCTTATGAACCTTCAACTTTAATTACAGCTGACGATACTTACAGGACTGCTTTTAGAAAAAAAAAAGTCAATTTCTAGGCTACGAATACTAGTGTGCTGTGATGTGAAATGTAATGCTTGCTGAAGTGGATTTTACTAATTGTTTCCTGTATTAAAAATACTAGTCTTTATGCTTTCCTTATGCTAGTTTCATTTTTTTTTTACTTCTGAAAAAAATAAAAAAATAAAAAATCTATGTACTGTTAAGCTTCACATTTCTGTAATTTGGAACGCTCCCCAGTCTGAGCAAGATACACAGATACGCATCATTTTGAAGAGCAAAAATTATCCATGCAGTTTAAGACTAATCAATAGAGCATTCAAAATTTACTGGTCATACACACAACCATACGCAGTACAATGTGCAGTATGTTTTGTTACAAAATGTGTTTTAATGTTTCTAAGGTTTAAACACTGTAGAAAAATTTCAATGTAGTGTTTGATAAAGAATAAAATGGTATAAAACAGAATGAGCAAATAACCAGATGCTATCATAGTAGACCAACAACGTTTTTGGACTTTTTCCTTGTTTTGGGACTTGTGTGTAGGAGTTGCATGGTGATCTGTTGGGACAGAGCTACAAATCAAAACCTTTAAGACCAGTCGTCTGTGTTTATTCACTTTCCAGGGTGGAATTGTGTGAAGCGGAAACTTTTGTGTGAGTGAAACACATAGTTTCCCACTGCTCCAACAAGTGCATGAAGTTATAAAAGTTTTTTTGTAGAACAATACTCTAGAAATCCACAGATCAAATATTTGTATTTGGTTTTAATATACATACTGTATTGCATGTATATAGGCCAAAATTTGTGGACATCTGCAAATTAAAGTCATGTGTGATTCTTTTCCAAACTATTGTGACAAGTTTAGAAGCACACTTACAAGATTTAGAGGTATTTGGTGACTCTGTTTGCTGTCTGCCCAAACCTGTTCCAGCATGAGAAGGGATGAAGGGTCATGGTTTGACAAGGTTCGAGTGGAAGATCTTAAGTTATCTGCACAGATCCCTGACCTTAACCCCACTGAACACCTTGGAGATGAACTGGAACTAAGATGGACTGATGTTCTTGTGGCTGAATGAACACAAAGCCCCACAGACACACTTCAAAAGCCTTTCCAGAAGTGCGGAGGTTATTTTATGCAAAAAATTAGCCTAAACCTGAAATGGGATGTTAAACATTCACATATGAATGTTATGGTAAGGTGTCCACATACTTTTGGTCATACCATATATCACCATTGGGCAGACAGTGGGTGTTTGATGTACTGTATAGTGAAATGAGGTGTTAAGTTAGTCTGCTCACACTTCTGTGCTGTCTGTATTTAGTTTGAGAATGTGTGTATAGTGTACACATGTGTACAAGGTGATATTTAAAGAAGACAGTGTCTGGGTTCATTTTATGGCTGAAATGACAATAAATTTTTTTATCCTGAATTGAGTGTTGGCTGTTTTATTGTGTGCTGTTTTTATTGCGAAACGGATCCCAGGGCCTACTCCACCCTGACCAACATGGTAAGTAACTAGTTTAATAATTGCTCCCCCTAAATTAGCATATTAAATCTTGAGATAAAACAAGAAATACTCTCAATCAACTATTAAAACATAATTTAAAAAGAATCATGAAGCACAATGAAGGAGAATAGTGGTCAATAGTGGGCAAGTGAAATTATGTAATACAAAAAATAATAATATAAAAAACATTTTATCAAAAAAAATTTTTTGTTTTGTTTTATTAAAACATTTGAAATCCAGAGTTACACAGAATTACAACCAGCTACCACTTTCACATTTCCCAAAGAAGGAAATGAATTAATGTTCATATTCTTTTAGGTGATCAGAACATATAGTATACAAGATGCACAAACACACTGATTGAAAAAAAAAAAAAACAGCTTTGTGGCCATAGGAAACCACTTGTTAGTGAAGCTAATTAGAAAAAAGAATCTTCAATTTGCTAGGGAGCATAAAGATTGGATTTTGGAGCAATGGAAAAAGGTCATGTGATCTGATGAGTTCAAATTGACCCTGTTTCAGAGCGATAGGCGTGTCAGGGTAAGAAGGGAAGTGCATCCACGGTGCAACCATACATGAATAGTGCCCACTGTGCAAGCTTCTGAAGGCAGATTTATGACCTGAGGCTGATTCATTTGGTCAGGTTTAGGTTCAGTAACATTATTTGGCAAGAAAATGAAGTCAGCTGATGACCTGAATGAATGATCAGGATATCACATGGACACAATGCATGCCATAATCTAAAGGCGGTCAAATGAAATTACAAAATGAACTACTGACTAATATTGAGCTGATTTCTTTTTTGACGTCATGTCTACTTGATTTTTGTGTCATTTGCCTATGAAGCATGAAGAAGTTCAGTGGGCAGGCAACACATGTCTTCTTGGAAGACTCACATATTTTTTTCTCTCTCACATTTTAATAACCATACAGTATACCATGGCCCTGCAAATAAACAAAAGGCATTTAATTACAATACACAACCTGTTCTTTCTCAGTCATCTGCTTACTGCCTTATTCCTTGGTATAGACGATCACAAACAGAGAGATCGGAAATCCCATTTCAAACTGTGATTAGATGTTGCAGAATGACAGCTCTTGATTTGAGCTGGTTAGTAGGATGATTTGTTTAATTACATGAAAGCAGACTTTAAGGTATATTCAGGGTTTAATTAGCTCCAGTATGCGGTGTGCGAACGGCTCAGCCTTTGGCCTGATTACTGTGAATGTTGAGTATTTCCTGTCTGTAAGTTCACATATGGATCGAGTAAGGACTACTGTTTCTCTCCTCAACATTTTTTATTTACTTTTCACGGAACAAAAAAAAACGTCCATACACTGCAGACTTTTTCCCTAACCGATCTTTTTTTTTTTTCCCCGTATTTTTTAAATGATATTAGGGCTTGTATTCTGATACTAGGACAGATATATTGTAGATACTTTACAATCCTAAATTAAGAGCTTTATTTAAATATAGAGTAAATCTCTATGTTATGCATTTTACAGATGTCTTTTTATGTATAAGGCATCCAAATTTTACTGAGGTTATTACTGTCTTATATAAACATTTAAAATATATTTCTTTCCCATTCTATATATGTACTGTAGATCATACCTTAGTTTTTTTTTTAATGGTGCATAGTTGAGCTGTTGAACTATGTCTTTGGCAGGAAATGTAATTGATACAAGCGTTTACTCTAATGGCAATCTTAAAGGAGCCAAAAGGTGATTTATAAAGCTAATGTCAGATTAATACAGCATGCGTCTGATAAAATCATCTTTGGTTTTTGATTACAAGACCAATAAAACTGTTGGAAAAGCAGGGAAGTGTCTTATATAGGAGTGAATACTGCCAAAAACAGATTTTAATTTTTCATTTGGACGGGTGAGACTGTCAAGAGCGGCAACTGCGTTATTTCACATTTAGACTGTTCAAGAGTAAAGACAGAAGAATTATGATTCACGGTTGTGATTCAGTGTTTAGTTACCTGTTTAACTCAGTGAGCTTATTGATTCATTTATTCAACACTTGAAGAGGGAACCATGAACACAATCTATAAGAACAATTAAAATATATTACATTTCATTCCATTTTAGTATCTATATCAAGAAGCAAACAGACCATGTAACTGGTGTACAGTAAGAACATCGAAGCTAAAGTTGCTAACATTGCTAACAAGTAAGCAACCTTTATACCCTTTATACCCTATAGGATATAGTTTAGTCTCTTGCTAACTTCATGCCTAAACCATCCCAAATCTCTTCAGTTCTTCAGTTGGAAATCTCTGCTCTAAGATAATGATCATATTTTTACTGGGCGAATTAGGAATCTTACAGAGGTACTCTTTAAGCTTTGTTATTTAGCTTTGCTAACACACTGTTGACTGGCAGAAGTTGTAATGTAGTTTATCCATCCATGCATTTAGGAACCTCTGTAGTTCAATTAGGGACCGCGGAGGCCAATAGTGCTTATTGAAAACTAATGGTGAACTTTGTATTTATTCCCATTTTTACGACCATGGTAGGACTTCTGGTCAACATTCACATGTTCAATCGCAAACTACGGACAATTTGGGAATGACAGTTAGCCTAACCATTATGTCTTTGGACTGTGGGAGGAACCGGAGCTGCGCTATATGAGTAATGAATGTGCTTTATTTATTTATTTATTTATTTATTTATTTTATTATTTTTTTTTTAAGGCAGATGATTCGCTGTGGTGACCCCTGAAAGGGAACAGCCGAAAGTAAAGAAGATTTTTACATTTTTTTTTTACAGTAAACTACATGTTCAAAAGATGACTATAAACAAATACCTATGAATCATTTTGTGCTGCTGCGGACATTACATAGTGTATGCACTCACATTCCCAGCTCTGTGGGTGATGTTGGTGGGAGTCCAGGTGTGATAAACATTTCAGCATAGAGAAAAGAAAACACGACAAGGGCAACAGGAAGTAGGAAAGACAAGAACAACATAAAAAAAGTTAATGTTCAGAAAGGTTACCCTCTTGCTTGTTGTGCGTTTAGAGAAAATATGAAGGTTCTTTGTCCAGGTGCGTGCTGTTTCATGTTGGCCGTAATATGATCAAACACTAACACAAAACAGCTGCTTCAGAAATGAAAAGAGTTAAAAGTTTATTGTCTGATTGGTTATGGTAATTTTGCTTTTTAACTACAATAACTATGGAGACTTTACAGCAAATCCGAATCAAATCACAAAATACAGATGTTCCCTTTATGGCACACCCCAGATGTTTTGTGGAGTCATGCCCTGAGGGACCAGAGCTACCCAGGCAGCACATGAGGAACCTACAGTACACAATACTGGGCATAATGGTTTGCATCGTAATGTTATGACTGATCGGTGTATACAGTATACTGTACAGTAGGTATAGGTTACATCTGCTATTGAACTTAATAGGTCACATATTTAGCACTGCACACAATGAATGTGCCCCAAAAGATATACCTATAAAAATTATATTAGCCACATAAATAATATTAAGAAATGTTAAAACCCCATGACCACACATCCCACACATTGTTATGGATCCATTTAATACAGTATCACTCTTTGAACTACCATCGTATCATCCCACTACACACCCTATTCACTATATTCACACATATACTTTGATAGCCGTCTAACCATCATCAGGTTTCACTTTACAATGCCATTATCAGGTGCTCTAGAACACATACTTCATATTCACTATACATTACAGGCCTCATAGTCAGCACTCCTCCATATAGGCCACAAAGACAACTTTACAGAGGACTCAGTCTTCTCTGTGCAATATGGAAATGTCCCAAACCATTTATTACTATATTCTCACCATATAGCACCTCACCACTATGTAGGGTAATGTACATGAATTTCAAACTTGACAGTTGAAGGTCATGTTTTTTTCCCCATTCTTTAGTTTCTAGCAACCTGTCCCCAGTGTTAACCTACTGATTAGATAAGCATAGTCAGGTGCACAAGTGTTTCAGTGAGTGTTCAGTAATGTTTGCTGGTAATCTACTGTCCTTTGTGGATGTTCTCCAAACCACACAACCTCTTCACTATAAAGGCCACTCAAACATGATAAACACATCATCACTCCATTATGGATGTGTCCCAAACCACGCAAGGTTTTTGTGATACGGGATGAAGTAAAAATGATGAAGTGTTGCATTTTTAAAGCAAATACAGATATCTATCTATCTATCTATCTATCTATCTATCTATCTATCTATCTATCTATCTATCTGTATGTATGTATATAGCTGGATTGTTCATCTTAAAGTCAGTAACTGGATCTCTGAACATCTCCAACACGACGAAAACATGTCCATCGATCACGTCAATAACAGCGCTATCGATCACAGACAGTCCGCACTAATCAAATCGCCTGCTGGTTTGTTTAAAGTTTAAAAAAAATTAATCCGTACTGCTTTCGGACTTTAGCTCGACGGTTACATGGAAAGCCAGAGTGTTATTTGTATTGTTACGTTTACATTAAGTCCATGTTAATTGCATCAGCTCTGGCGGTAATGGCCCTCCCTGAGAAAATTGCAATCATGTGTGGAGCGTAATGCCCAAACTTAATTAATCTAATCTGGTTGTGTTCCATTATAGCAGCACTTTATCATTTTAAACAGATGGAGCACGGAGAGACGAAGAACCAAGTGCGGCGTCTTCTTTCCCGCCGGTGCTTCAACGGATTAAAACATACTCTCTCTCTCTCTCTCTCTCTCTCTCTTTCCCCACCTTTCTCTTTCTCTCTTATGTTTGAGAAAGTATGTTCATAATACTGTAAACGAGGTACAATTTGTAACATGAATTCATAAAGCGTTATAACGGTGTTCATTATCGTGTAATTCAGTAGCACTGATTTTATCCTCAGATACAGTAGTATAGGGGAAAATGAAGGAGGAAGTGATGTCACCTTTCATTTGTGTGAACACCATAAGAGTTAACATCAGCTAATCCTGCCATTAAATTGCAAACAATACGATTATAATTAAAACATATTCATTTTCATACCACTGAATGTATTTTGTGATTTCTTTGTCTTGCAGCAATGACAAGGAAATAAACCATACACATGCACAAAATGCACTTGTTTTTTCTTCCTTAGATAAATGAGTTCCTTAATTATTTGAAGGGTATCTACATATGATTTTAACACATGAATATGTTTGGCACAACTACTTCATAAAGAAATACCGGAGAATAACAAAACACCTAAGGTGACATGAGATATACAGAATTATCATAAGTCATCCGACTGAGATTGTTATTGTTATTGTAATTTTATAGCCTCATCCTGCAGCTTGTTAGTTTGTTTTTACAAAAACACATACATGACATATAGAGAAGGTTGTAATAAATTACACACGGTGTCATAAATCCACATTTTAGTTGTGGGCATTATATGGACTTTGTACATAAGTGATGGGAGTTGTGTTTTATATTAGTTTTAAATGCAAATGGATGCAACCATCATTAAAGGTCCTATATTTTACTATATCTTAGATCACACAGAAGTGTGACAAACTCCCTTTGTTTCAGTCCTCAAAATGCCCCATTTCAGTGGTTATATTAATGAACTGCTGCTCGTCTTATATTAGTCACTTACTGTAAATTGGCCTGTTTAAGCTCCTTTCCGATGAAAAATGGGTAAAGGGCAAAAATATTGAATTGAAACAAAGAAATGTTATTTATTTACAGTATTTGCATGGACATGCACACTGGAGATCGATATGAATGTCTAAACATAGCTGAAGTGAATTTTGCATTATAGGTTCTCTTAAAATTTCTGTTTTGTGCCTGATTCTTTGATACATTATATACTGTATATGCTGTAAGCGAGGACAAAATAACAACTTTGAACATCACAATAAGGCTTTTTGCTGCCTTATTTAAATGATTATGTATTGCTTTTTAAAATATATAACAGTAATTCATGTGTTATAAAGGGATTACATATCCCTTCAAATGAATTGTTTTAATAAACAATTAACGCAATTAATAAAACCTTTGGAAGTATTAACACTGCATTGACAATGCTGCTTTTACACTTCATACTGAAAACTCTTTTTTACTGAAAATGTTTTGCACTTTCGTACAGTACATGACTAAATCCCATGCTGAGTGTAAATAAAGTTCCACCACTCATACTGTAACTAATAATGAATTCATAACTGAGAATTCATGGAACAGGTCAAATGATTGTTGTAAAATGATTAGTTACATTTGTAAAAAGTCATCAGAATAAATGTTACTTGAGTATAGTACAGTAACCTCTAGGTGGCACATTATGTCCAATTAAAAACACAAACATGAGGACAGACGGATATGTTTAATAAAAAAAAATAAAAAACAGGACACTTGCATTATAAGCTATAATGTGTTAAAATGCCCTATAATTAACCATAACATTACTAGTATTAATACTACTACTACTACTACTACAACTAGTAATAATAATAATAATAATAATAATAATAATAGTAATAATATGTTGATGATGATGATGATAATAATGACCGTAGAATGAGAACGGATCTGATCAGTCCTTCACCACTCTACATATGTCCTCAATTCTCTCTCTCTCTCTTTCTCTCTCTCTCTCTCTCTCTCTCTCTCTCTCTCTCTCTCAAGATTCACAGTGTCCCCCAAATGCTGGTGTTCTAACAAATCACAAAAAAACAAGCTTTGGGACTTTGTGTAAAGGTATGTGTTACACTTCTCTCTTACTGTCCCTCATCATAATTTCCTCCTTTTCCTCAGTCTCTGTATACTCTCCCTTTATTTCCTTTTTTGTTAAAGATACCCTATTCTTTTACCTCTCTGGAAAATACCAAGAATATACAAGACCTTATTTTTGTGCTTGTGTTCTGATCACGCATATAGAGGTCTCAGTGTGCATAATCTATGTATAATATATGCATTTTTTATTTATTTGTGTGTGTGTGTGTGTGTGTGGTGGCTGAGTGACTCAGGGGTTATAAAGGTGTCAGTAGGGGATTCAGGCGTGCTGCAGTGTGACAGAACACTGAATTATTTATCGAGCTGGAGATGTAGGTGGTCTCTTACTGAAGGCGATGTGTTCACTCCAGCTTTAAGAAACCGCACCGGTGTTAATTATTGCCCAGGACATTTAATAACAGTGATGTAATAGCACACATTTTCACTGTTTTCACTGATTCATAACTCACAGACCCTGGTGCTAAATGTCTGAACAATTTAATTCCTATCAAAATATCAAACTTTTCAAATTAGATCCTGTTTAATACCCAGAAAGTAATTCTATTATTTATGCAGTGTGATTTGATGTGAAAGTTCTCTCTCTCTCTCTCTCTCTCTCTCTCTCTCTCTCTCTCTCTCTCTCACATTCTTTTTCACTTTTTTCTTTTTTTACATTTGACTTATTCTTATATTTATTTTTGCATTTTCTTCTTCTCCTCTGATATTTCATCTTCTTCTTTTTTCTTCTTATTTAGCAGTTTCTCATCTCTCTCTCTCTCTCTCTCTCTCTCTCTCTCTCTCTCTCTCTCAAAACTTCAGAATCTTTCATAAAGATGTGATGTGCTTTCTTTCTTCATTGTGAACACATTATAAAGTATTGTACGTAATATATAATATAATATAATATAATATAATATAATATAATATAATATAATATAATATAATATAATATAATATAATA
>JAQMYL010000019.1:15779027-15792036 GCA_030014365.1 Clarias pachynema
CTTATTTTGTCTCTCATAGTTGAGGTATATCTATGATGAAAATTACAGGCCTCTCTCATCTTTTTAAGTGGGAGAACATGCACAATTGGTGGCTGACTAAATACTTTTTTGCCCCACTGTATATCTATCCAATAATTAAAAATAAATCTACATCAATTGCGCTAAAATAAAATTAAGCACAATTTTCTCCTGAGATTTTAAAAATAATGGAGCTTTTCTTCTTTAGTCTAATTTGATTTAAGGTGTTTGAACATATACATCATTCTTGCTTTGATTTTATTTATTGATGATATAAACATTAATTATTGCATATGCTGGATATTTATTTATCATAAAAAAAACACTATGGTAAGCAATAAATCATGATGCAGTCGACTGTTTTAGGAAAATAATCAACAATGAGGTGGTGAACAGCTGTCCAAGACAAAAGCAGTGCTACTGTTAGGACTTGAAGTGAATTATTTCCCAATAAATGTATAAAATACATTTTATCCATTTCTAGTCAGATATTATGTAACTGCAAGTTAGTTGGTTAATGTTACTACCTAAGCTGTAGCAGCCACATAGGCCTCTTGCTTTTTTTTTTTTATTCTTTAAGTTAAATACCACATTACTGAATAACCAGAAATCATTTATAGAATATTTAAAGAAATGAATCATATTACATTATGAGTATATATTGTTTTTAAAGCTTGCAAGACAAGTTTGCATAAAAAAAGCAACCAGGCTATAAGGTGATACCTCTGCATGTGCAGTCTTCATACAGAAACTTGCCAACTTCCTTGAGCTGAATATGAAGTATTGTGAATCCCATTAAACATATAATGCGTATGCAGACGTGACCGCCCATTTTAAAATAGGAAGTCACTACCATAAACATTAGCATTTTGCGCAAACAACGTGAGTAATTTGTTTATCCTGATAATAAGCCTGAGATGGCACACAATGAAAGAAAGCCTTTCGGTTTTAAAATGAATAAAAATTGATTGCGTCCCAATAAAAAACGAATTGGCAGAGTGTTAACTGGATTCCGCTCAAACGTCTGTAGGAGTCCCTGGTCGCTTTATTGTGCGTTAATGCAATAGAGCACACTTAGCAATAAATGCATCTTTCTGATGAGCTCTGAGAGGTTTTCCAAAATGGCCTTGATGAAATTGTCCAAATCGGATTAGGCTAAGCTGCTAATGACTCCTAAAACAAAGGAAAATCTCCAAATAAAATTAGCCGAGCCTCTTGTTCTCTAAATAAATCATATGTAAATTACTGTCAGAGGAAAAAAGATGCCTGCCTGCAGGGTAAGTGCTTTATTATCTCAATGGAGCTCTAATAAGGACGAGCTTCCAAGATGATTAAAAATAAAATAAATCAAAAGGAAAGTGCTTTAGCTTGGTGGAGTGGAATCTTAACTCCAGTGAAGACTTTTTATTTATATGTCTATATTTTTAATCTCAGGATTCGGTCCTGGCTGCGGTTTAGTTTATATAAGGCTGTGTGATTCAGAGGCTCACTGTCTTCCAGTTATTTAAACATTATAAGGTGACCATTGGACTAAAAAATTCATTTAATATAGCCAGCATGCAAACTACTTTTGGAATTGAAATAAAAAATACAACACTGATATACAACAATTGTGCACTCACGAAGCTGGACAAACAGGGTTTGCTAAGCAGCTTAAACATTGTGCAGGACAAACATTGAGACGTCAGTTGC
Source organism: Clarias pachynema (assembly GCA_030014365.1). Lineage (NCBI taxonomy): Eukaryota > Metazoa > Chordata > Actinopteri > Siluriformes > Clariidae > Clarias > Clarias pachynema. The sequence goes on from JAQMYL010000019.1 coordinate 15,780,738, forward strand.
TTAGTAGCTATAAGCAAACACTTGTGTGGTTCTCCCATTCAACCAACACATTTATTTTTGTTATTGAATCCTGTTTCAACTGCTTGAAGACTTATCGGGCGAGCACTGCTGCTCAACTACTAACCAAAGCTTCGTTTCGCTTTATCATTTCTGAATTTGATAAATGTGTATATGTGAGAGTGATCATAGCAGAACTAATCAATATGCAGAAAGTCCTTAGTTTTGTGGTCTCACTGAATGCCTGAGGATACATTAAGGGTTAAATTGTAAAAACAGCCATATTTTATATATAGAAGGACAATTTTTCATCATTATAATGTTCTGTGTTATAGTAACAGCGTTACTACAATTAAAGTAAAAGTAAAATGGGTCAGTAATAAAAAAAATATGTCAGTAATAGTGTTAAGATAGTAAAAAAATGATATAATATCCACTGTTTGTCATTAGAACCATTAGAGCTTTCTTCAATTTAGCTAGAGACACAAATGTCATTACTGTGTCAAGTGTCTATAATAGACTGGTTAGGAGAGTTAAAATGGCTTGCTTCTCTTTAACTATGAAAATACGTCATTATTATGTCATGGGTCTGATTCTTAGTGTTAAAAGGGTAAAAAAAAAAAGGGCTTGCTTTATTTTAGTTACTGTGTAGAAATAAAATGCCATTATAGTGCTCTGTGGCTGTTGTTAAGTGTTAAGATAATACAAAAGATTTGGTTTATTTTATCATTTAAAAAAATGCCATTATGGTGTCCTTTGTTTGTCATTAGAGCCATTAGAGCTTCCTTCAATTTAGCTATAGACACAAATGTCATTACTGTGTCATGTATCTATAATAGCCTGGTTAGGAGAGTTAAAATGGCTTGCTTCTCTTTATCCATAAAAACAAATGGTATTATTGTGCCATGGGTCTGTTAGACAGTGTCAATATAGTAAATGTCATTGCTGTGTTGTGGTCGCTATATTGTTACAGTAGCTAGAGACATAATGTCATTATTGTGTGATATATCTGCCATTAAGTGTTAAATTGAAAAAAAAAAAGGACCTTGCTTTATTTTAGCTATAGAAAGCAAAAGTCATTTTAGTGCTCTGTGCTTGTTTTTAAAGTGTTAATATACTGTAGGCAAAGTGCCTGCTTTACCTTAACTATAGTAATAAAACATCAGTAATAAAAAAAAAGACTTGGTTTATTTATCATAAGAGAAAATGGCATTATAGTATCCTTTGTTTGTCGTTAGAGCCATTATAACTTACCTTAGTTTAGCTATAGACACAAATGTCCTTATTGTGTCATGTGGCTATAATGGAGAGGTTTGGAGAGTTAAAATAATTTACTTTATCTATACAAATCTATGGCATTATTTTGTCATGGGTCTGTAATAGAGTCATTGTTGTGTCATTTATCTGCCACAGTGGTAAGATGGTTTAAATGCATCTGCTTTACTTTACATAAAATGACATTGTTGGGATTAATGTTTGCTTTATACAATAATGTCAGTGTTGCCCATCAAAGTGTTAAAATTGAGTTTCACATTTGTACATGTTCTTAAAATTATTTTCATGAAGTCATGTGATAACATAAGATGTTAGATCGTCATTGTTATAACAGGTATCATAACGTATGCAAATGCACATATGGATTAGACACATGAGCAGAAATGAGCATGTTAGCTGTCATCAGTCATGACAGGTGTATGACATGGTTATGTCATGTAAGTGTCATTACCGATGCTGACATATGACATTCTTGACACATGATTTGCATTCTGATGTTTTCACTACCTTATATATGAAATGACATTTAAAATTATTTTTTTTTTTTTTACAATTTGTGTCTTCATGTCAAGACCGTCAGAGTTGTGCCTAAACTGATGTTGAGATGTCATGCTGTATCCGAATACCAGCGGCACACCGCTGTTTAACATTTCTATTTCTCATTTCCAGATATGACACGAGAGATAATTCAGGATCATTTAGATGCAAGTCTTTAATTGGGCTGAAGGAGCTGAGCAGCAGCTTAGCACGATAGAAAGTTCACACTGTGACAAAAGTAGCTGTTACCCTGCAGAGCCAGACACGCTGGTGCCTTTCGCCGTCTGTTGGTGAGAACTAAATATATTTTCTGCATTCTGAATGGCATTCCGCTCCAAAAGCATTCAGGGCCAGAAGTTAAGAGTGTATGAACATAAATAGCTTCCTCATCCTATGCCTTTGACAAAATGGGACAACTTTGGAAAAAAAAAAAAAATTAAGAAGCCATCCAAATCAAGACTAATCCAATAAAAGGTGATTTCAAACCATTTATTAGTGAACATTCCAGTCATATATATTGAGTACTTGTTCATATTGACAGCGTAATTACTTTTCCTGGCAGCCTGGTCTGCAGTAATATGTCAGTGTTTCATTCTTGAGCCAATATTATGTCACTTGCACCACCTGTTTCTGCAAAACGTCACCATCCTTAAGTAGTTTGGGCGACTTTCCAAATAGCTAGGCTCCTGCCTCGTCTTGTCCCCTTCATTCTGCAGTGAGCAGAAGAGGAAGAAAGCCTGTAGCAACAGCCACGCTAATTTAGTGATCAGAGGAAATAACCAGCAATAAACGGCTCTGGCCTGATTTAACCCCAGTCCTGCGTGCTCCGTTTAGCAATGGGCTTTCCGTCAGCTTTTGAGTGAATACGACAGTAGGAAAAAAAATGTGCGTTTTGTTTTTGATATGGAATATTACTAAGTATAATATGTCATTGTTGAACAGAATTAAGGAATTAATAGATGACATATCTATAACTGCTCCTGTTTTGGACAAAACCTTGTTTCATAATTATTTTGCCGAAATATAAGGTTAAATGCTGAATTTCATGACTTGGCACAGCCAATAGTGTTCAACAATATCTTATGTTAGGGTGTTGTTATAGAAGACAACATGGAAATAAAACTTAATTAAGGAATTCCAGAGTTTGCAATGTGTGTCCACGGGTGTAGTCATTTTAAAAATAAAGCCTGACAAAAAAAAAAAAAAAAAAACAAGCAAACAAAACTCCTTGCATGATTAATTAAAAAACGTACAGGAAAAGCATTTTTAGGTTAATCATATCTCATGGAAATGATACACTTCCATTTAACCAGCATTAAAATCCACACCAGCCTCCCACAATTGTGGGATTGTCACAGAAAAGTCTTTTAAAATTTGCTGGAAATGGTTTCCTTCACCTACATACTGTCTCAACACCTACACACTGTCTTCTCTATGAGGTTGTTAGAACAAAAAAAAATGCATGTGAACCAATAAGTGCCATTGCAGATATCTTAATTTTGTACTGTACATTTTTTTCATTTATTCACAGTCCACAGTGGATAGTGTTGCGGTCTCACAGCTCCATTATCCTCAACTTGATCTTGAGCTCAGGTCATTGACAATGTGTTTCTGTTCATGTTCTCCTTGTGTCTGTGTGGGTTTCCTCAGAGTTCTCCAGTTCCCTCCCACCTCACAAAGCCGGTAGGTGGATCGGCTGCTCTAAAGTTCCAGCAACAATTTGAAAATACAATAAAACAATAATCACAAATGGGAACATGGGAAGCATAATTTTTTCATTTCGTGACTCGGAAAGTGTTTAATATCTCAGGAGGTGGGACATTGATACGTGCTGTAAGACTGAATGAGGCAAGTAGCAGCAGTCAGACTTTATTTTTTATTTTATTATTATTTTTGAGGTGACATCTGCATAGAAGATCATTGACATGTGTATCCAGATGGGACTAAAGTGATCAAGTAAGTGTTGAGTTTGGGCAGGTAATTTTCTCAGAAGAAACATGAGAAAAACGGGGACGAAGAAGTAACTTGAAAAATTACCCCAGAATCCTTAGTAAATTTCAATTTATCCAGGTAGGGCTTATGATGTCAATTAGTTCCTAAGTATTGTTTTTGGACCAAGCTCATTCATAAGGTTTTAAGCTACAAGACATTGGTAACACTTTATTTGCATAGTCCACTTTTGACAATCAACAAGAAGAGAAAAAAAGATGACATGACTGTCAAAAACCTGTGCCTTTAATTTTGCTTTGGACATTTAATCATTTGGATGTTTTGGATAGTTAATAGACCATCTAAAGGACATTAACCTGTCTGCTATCACAGCATGCTATCACAGCAGTGTATTGGATCCAAATTTGAAGATGTGTTGGCAAGAATTTTATCAAATTCAGAACAACATGAAGGGAGAAGCAGAAATTGTAATAAAACAAACAAGCAAACCCCCCCAAAAAACCCAAGAAAAACAAAAACACAACAACAAACAAACAAACAAACAAACAAACAAACAAACAAAAAAACAATAGGAATTTTAAGAAATTCAAAAAAAGTAATTACAATAAAATAGTAAACTAAAATTGAGCATTGCACTAAACTGTACTGTAGCTCAGACAATACATAAATAAATATGTGAACAAACACTGAAATATATAACATTTTAAACAATACAACAAATAACAAATGTAAAAAAGCTGAAGTAAAAAATAATTCGCTTTTTTAATTGCTAGTATAAAGTTCTGCAGTTTTGGATAATAAAATCGCTTCTCATTATGCTTCTCATTTTTGTGTTTTGTTCTTGGAACAGAACGAAATCATGTGTTGCATCTTACATACACCAATCAGCCCTGATATTAATACCACCTGCCTAATATTATGTATGTCCCCCTTGTGCCCCCAAAACAGCTGTGACCCGTTGACGCATGGACTCCATAAGACCTCTGAAGGTGTGCTGGCACCAAAACGTTAGCAGCAGGTCATGGTCATTAAAATCCTGGAATTTGTGAGGTCAGGCCTCTATGGATTGTACTTGTTTGTCCATCAAATTCTGCAGACGTTTGATCAGATTGAGATCTGGGCAATCTGAAGGACAAATCAACCTTGAACCCTTGTCATGTTCCTCAATCAATTGCTGAACAATTTTTGTTCTGTCTCAATCATCCTGCTGAAAGAGGCCACTGCATTTATGGCAACATGATAGAAGTGATTTACTTGATCTACATTTAGGTAGGTGATATGTGTTTTAGTAATATCCACATGAATGGCAGGACCTAAGGTTTCCCCGCAGGAAATTGCTCAGAGCATCAAACTGACTCAGCTTACTTGCCCTCTCCCTCTAGGTCATCCTAGGTCAATCTCTTCCCCAGGTAATTGACACACACACGACCATTCACATGTCACATGATTCATCAGACCAGGCCAACATCTTCCTATGTTCCATGGTCTAGTTCTGATCCTCAGATGCTCATTGTAGGTGCTTTCAGTGGTGGACATGGTTCAGTGTGGGCATTCTGACCCGCTTTCAGCTACTGTACAGGGTTATATGCGCAAGCTGCAATGCAATGTTTTTCCTGGCATCTTTTTGTCAGAGCCAGCATTTACTTTTCCAGCAATTTGTTCTACATTAGCTCTTCTGTGTGATTGGAACGAATGGGCTTGCCTTTCCTCCTCACATATATCAATGAGCCTTGGCCACCCATGACCACTACCGGTTCACTGGTTGTTTTGCCTCAAACCATTTTTGGTAGATACTAACCACTGCATACCAAATATACCCTTAAGGCCTGACCCAGTTCTTTAGCAATAACAACTTGGTCTTTGTTAAATTCACTCAGATTATTAGACTTGACTAATTTTTCCTGCTTCCAACACTGTTCATTGGTGCCTAATATATTCCATCACTTGGCAGGTACCATGCAAATGGGATAATCAATGTTATTCACTTCACCTGTCAGAGGCTTTAATGTTACGGCTGATTGGTGTAAAACAATAGCTCCTGTTAAGGAGGAAGCTTTATCTATTTGCGGCATGAATAACAGATGAGTCTAAATAAAAAACAGGAAACATAAGCAGCTCTAAATATGAAGTGCAAGAATGCTGGGTTATTTACAGTAATAATATCCGCTGCGGTCCAGGAATAATAACTCAACATTCTAATCCTTCTTTATCTTTCAGTAAGCATTTATATGTAGTTGAAAATGTCCCAGGCGGCACAGTGGTGTAGCGCTTGGCACTGTGGTCTCACACCTCCAGAGTCGAGGGTTTGATTCCCTGTTTGCATGATGTCTCTGTGCTTGGTGGGTTTCCTCCAGGTATTCTGGTTGTCTCCCTCAGTCCACAGACATGCACTGTAGGCTAATTGGTTTTTCCAAATTGCTCATAGTGGTCTGAATGTGTGTATCCTGTGATGGATTAGCAACCTGTCCAGAGTGTACCACGACCCATGTTTAGGCCACTTGAGTGAGTGAGTGAAAGAGAAAATATGACATTTTTACAATGTCCCCCAAAAAATGCATACTGTAAATGTCAATACGTTAATTCAATGAAGGAGTCTCCAGTGCCAGAGGTGTATAACTGTCAGGAGATTTTGCACCATGGGAAAATTTTCAGGAGTTTTAAAGGATAAAGTTTATTACTTTATGTTTTCTTTGAAATATCGTGTCTTATTCATTTAAAGAATAAGAATAGGAGCAGGTCAAGAAAAGACATTTTGTACTGTATATTGTATAATGTAAGCAAAAACAAGAACTAAATTGCCTTACAGATGTTTCACAGCATTACATATATTCATTAAATAAAAATGACGTATTAAATGACCTGTGTTAAAAAGTATGATGTGTTGTTCTGTAATAAATACAAAAAATATATTCAGAAACATGGTGTGGTGTAAGAGAAGTAAAACGTTTAACAATGTTTAACAATGATTGATGTTGTTGTTAGAAAGTAATGAAAACTATCAGAGAGTAAAGTAGAAGTAGAGATGAGTTGAGTTCCTCTCTTCTCTCAACTATAGTTTTTGTGCTCCATCCACTTTAATCCCACTATCTGATTCGGACCAAAGGAGGACGACCTGTGGGATTGTGAAAAATTTCTTCTTGACAGTTCTACTTGCTCTGTAGGGGTAACGATTTCTGCAAAGCTGCCTCACAATGAGTCCTTAAAATGTTACAGAACTACATGGGAATTGACATTTTTAACATGTCAAATGTGTCAAAATCAGTTGTTATCATTTTAAAGCTAAACATGGATTTCCCCCCAAAAAATATTTTGTGGGTTATTAGACACTATTTTAACTATTTGCATCCACTAAGCATTTCAGAACACAAAGGGTTAATCAGACATTTGCCTAATGTGTTTTTGTTACATGGTTCCTAACCCCTGTCCTCCCCCAGTCCGATGGGAATTCGGGCTTAAGCTAATCCAAACGCCGGAGTGTCTGAGTGTCCTGTGAATGAGACGGAGCCGAAACGCCCCGAGTGGTCAGGGCAGCTGCGAATGCCACAATTTCGGCCCGTGAACAGCAAATGTTCTTTCGAGTCATTAGCAAAGCGGGCCAGGAAATTTATTACCAAACATATTGGTATTTTAGGGTGCAGCTGATTCGAGTTTAGTGCACACTAAAGGCACTCTTTCTCGTTCAGGAATTCCAGCTTCCAGCAGAGAAGACTTAAAAAGCAGCCAGGGTCAAAAAGAGTCAACAAATTATCCACTTTGATGGCTGTTCTGCACACACACCATATATGTTTTCAGGCACATTTTGGGTCTAAAAAGTTGTCTAAACCTAATATGACCCCTAGGCTCACTGCATCTTTGCTTTACAATGAAGTGCACTGAAAGTGCTTGATTCTTAATTTCATTTAAAAACAACTTATAAGTTACTTATAACTTATAACTTATTCTTTATCAGAATATTTTGTACAATGACAATTGAACTACATATTTTAAAAATATACAACACACCCTAATACTAAACACAGTCATTCTAACACATACTGTATTAATACTTTGCAATTCACTTTTTAACCTAACTCACACGAATACTTTATAATGTATTTCTTTTTCTAAAACACACTAATATGTTCTACGACACTTATTTTAAAGCAGACTAATAGTTTGTAACACACCTCCCCAGATTAAGTATTATTCATCTTAGTATTAATATAAAAACTAATAATTTGTTGTACACTGCCTATCCTTATTCTAATGCACACTAATACTTTGTAGTACACTGCCCATTCTAACACACACTAATCATTTGTAGTTTTCATCTTATTTCTAACACACACTAAAACATTGAAGCACACTTTTCTATCTAACACACACTAAAACATTACACATACATTTTCTAGTACACTTGACATTGTAGTACACTTCTGTTTCTAACACACAGTACTAGTTTGCAGTGCACTTGTTAGTCTAACCTACACTTTGTAATAAACCTCCTAGTGTAACACACTTGTACATTGGAGTAGGCTTCATAGTCTAGCATACATTAATACTTTGTAATACATTTCTTAGTCTAACATACACGCACGCACACACGCACACACACACACACACACACACACACACACACACACACAAACACACACACACACACACACACACACACACACACACACACACACACACACACTCTTTATATTAAATTTCTTACTTTAACTTGCATCTTAATCTAATACACATTAAAACTTTGTAGTACACATCTTAGTTTAACACATACTTACACTTTGTAATTCACTTCTTAGTCTAACACACACACTAATACTTCATAGTACACCTCTAAGTCTAACAAACTAATGCTTTGTAGTACACATATTAACCTTAACAGACACTAATAATTTGTAGTACACATTTTAGTCCAACACACACTTGTTAGTCTAAAACACACTAATAATTTGTAGTATACATCTTAGTCTAACACACTAATGCATCGGAATAGGCTTCTTAGTCTAGCATACTATTAATACTGTACTTTGTAGTACCCTTCTTAGTCTAACACACACTAATACTTTGTACTACACCTCTTAGTCTAACACACTAATACTTTGAAGTACACATCTTTATCTTAACACACACTTATACTATGTAGTACACTTTTTAATCTAATACACTAATACTCTGTATTACACATCTTAGTCTAACACACCATAATACTTTGTAATTCACTTCTTAGTTTAACACACACACTAATACTTTATAGTACACCACTACGTCTAACACACTAATACTTTATAGTACACTACGTCTAACACACTAATACTTTGTAGTGCACATATTAATCTTAACAGACACTAATAATTTGTAGTACACATCTTAGTCCAACACACACTTGTTAGTCTAACACACACTAATAATTTGTAGTATACAGTACAGTACATCTTTGTCTAACACACTAATACATTGGAGTAGGCTTCTTAGTCTAGCATACCATTAATACTTTGTAGTACACTTCTTAGTCTAACACACACTAATACTTTGTACTACAGTACATCTCTTAGTCTAACATACTTATACTTTGTAGTACACATCTTTATCTTAACACACACTTATACTTTGTAGTACACTTTTTAATCTAATACACTAATACTTTGTATTACACATCTTAGTCTAACACACCATAATACTTTGCAGTACATTTCTTAGTCTAACACACACTAATATTTAGTAGTACACATCTTCATCTTAACACACACTTATGCTTTATAGTACATTTCTTAGTCTAAGACACCCTAATACTTTGTAGTATTCGTTCTTAGTCTAAAACGCCATATTACTTTGTAGGTCACAACTGGTTCTAACATCCATGTACAGTCATGCTAACATAAACACTGCCATTCTTTGTTGCAATCGAAAACTAAAGCACTGTTGCTCCTGTAATGAGTGTGACACATTTTAAATGGTTAAGCTTATATCAAAATGTGGGTTTAAACTGATAACTGAGGTTAAGCTGAAAAGATGTGGTTAAGTTGAAGGTGTGTAGATAAGCTGAGCGGTGGGGTTAAATTGAGAGATCTAAGAGAGATTGATTTGGGAGATCAGGCTTTTATGTGCGTTTTTTTCTGACTTTGTAAATATTTCCACATTCATACAGTTCTATGTACAGTATTGTCTTGGGCATTTTATTCTTCCTGTTTGTATTGAATGCATTCCATCCATCCATCCATCCATGCATCAATTTACCCATTCTACTTACTGTCTGTTGCTGACATCATTTGGAGTGATGAGTCTCAGTAGTGTGCTTGTTTCACTTTTTCCAGCCCTAAGGAGCTGTAACGTGTCCTCTGGAGGACTATAAAGCCTGGATGGATTTCTCCAGGTGTTTCAATCTCATAAAGACAAGATTCATGACTTTTGGGAAAACAGGTTTGTCTCTACACTGGGAGCGACCACTCTGACTTAATATCAGGCGCAATTATGTAAACTTCTGCATGGAAATAGAGTGATAGCAAACTATATAAACATCGCTTACAGTACAACAGATTCTGGGATAGCAAACCTCACAAAATAAGCTCTCAGGTTGATCATAATTAATAATAAAAAGAAGACAAAAAGCAATCAAATAGCTTTAAAGGATGACTTGAAGTAGCAGATACTAAGCGAATAATAAGGAGTGGACATTTTTATTCCATTGTATATTAAACCATTTAGAGAAAAAAATTCACTGTATAACTTTTCATCTTTCCCATTTCAAACCTGTGATTTAGTTTACATCCAGCACTGCTGATACAGAAAAGACAAATGATACACTAAAGAATATAAAATGTGGAAATGTTGATGTTGTGTATTGTAGGATTAACTATTTAACTACAGTATTGTGCGTAAATGCTTGCAAAGATGGAAAAATCTTGTAGTGTTTTTGCATAAGAAAAGAGGTTTGCATATTTTCCAATCCCTCCCGCCTACAGACCAACCTAATGTTTGTTTAAAAAAAACTGTGGCTTTGCTTCAACTTTCGTTCGCCACATGAAAGCATGTTACATGCTACTAATTTACTTTAGAGGGCTTTAAAGGATCTTTCTGCAGTATTCGATCTTCTTTTTCTTGTGGTGACAGCTTGTCATCGTCATCATTTACATTTACGTTTATGGTACTTGGCAGACGCCCTTATCCAGAGCGACTTACAGACAAGCATTATCATTAACCTCAAAAACACAAAAAAGCAAAGTATTCTGACTAGAAAGATGCATCTGAAACTGCTTATGACTATATATTTGTATAATTATTGTCTAGTTTTATTTAATTAACTTTCAGCTGATATTTCTCTGATTGGATTTTGATTTCTGACAAGGAGAAGTTGCTTTACTGGTTAGTTATCAAAGTAAATTTAGCTAGTTTGCTAGTTAGGGAGTTAATAATATGCTAAAAAAAATTAATCTGTTTAAAAAACAAAAACAAAAAAAGGGGGGGGGGGGGGGGGTCAGGGGCCTCCGAATGGCGCAGTGGTAAATTGCTCGCCCTATAATCCAGAAATCGCGAGTTCATTCCCGGGTGTTGC